>CP054668.1:44745684-45051218 GCA_013348765.1 Carpinus viminea | reverse complement strand
CCTTCATCTCCATCTTCCCTCTCCCCCCACCCACGGGCCACTGCCACCTACAGCCGGTCTCTCTGCAAGGACCAAAAACAAAAAGAATGGGTTTTGGGCTTTTGAGGGTGGCAGGACCACCCCGTTAGGCCATGAGCCACTCCCAGAACAGCCGTATGGGAGTGACCAAGCCACCCCCTCTGGCCAAAGGGGTGGTTTGGCCACCCTTGCAAGCATTCTCTCTTTTTTTATTTTTCTTTTTAGATTTAATTTTTAAAATTAAATTTCTTTAAAAATTAATATTTTAATAGGTCAAAAGGGTACGTTTTGATCTAGACTAATGGCAGTTAACAAAATTTTGACAGCAGAGATTTTATTGTGATTTGAGAATTTATATCAGAAAGGCTTGGGTTGACAATCCAAAATTTTTAAATCCTTAAGTTTTTTTTGTTTTTTTTTTTTTCTTCCAATTTTGTTAACTGCCATTAGTGTGGGTCAAAACACATCATTTTGACCCATTAAAATATTATTATTATTTTATTTAATTTTAAAAGCACCCACTATTTTTTTTTTTAAAAAAAAAAAATCAGGGGTGGCCGAACTATCCACCCCCTGTGGGGTGGTTTGACCACCGTTGTATATATATATATTTTAACAGGGGGTGGTTCAGCCACAGCTGGTTTGGGGGTGGCTTGGCACCTCATGGCCTAAGGGGTGGCTAGCCACCCCCTATGGGGTGGTTCGGCCACCCTTGAATATATATATATTTTAAACAGGTGTGTTTTTAAAATTAAATTAAAAAAATAATAATAATATTTTAATAGGTCAAAACGGTGCGTTTTGACACACACTAACAACAGTTAACAAAATTGGACTACGTGAATTTTATTGTCATTTCGATGTACCCAAGCCGTTATTTGTCAAAAAAAAAAAAACAAAACAAAACTTAAGGATTTAAAAATTTTGAACTTCGATCCATGCCTTTTTAATATAAGTTCCCTTGTGATTTTGATTTACTTATGGAGTAAATTGTCAAAAAAAAAAAAAAAAACTTAGTGATTCAAAAAAATCCGAGTGCCAACCTAACATGTTCTGAGGTAATTTCCCAAAATATTATCAACGATTATTCAAGAGAAAAACACGCTTTACACCCTCAAAATTTTTCCCGATTTTAAATTTGGCCTATAATGCTTAAAAATTGGCAATGTACCCCATCAACGTATCAAATTCCCAATGTGACCCACATCTGTTAGCAATTTTTGTCTAATTTGATGGAAAATTGCTCACATCCTAAGCATGTGCATTTTTTGTCTAAACTTTTCAAAATTTCCACTAATTAAATCAAAAATAATAGATATTTTTTTTAAAAAAAATTAGGGGTAGCAAATGGGCAAAATGGGGGTGGCCGAGCCACTCTCAAATGGCCAAAGGAGGTGGCTCAGCCACCCCCAAATGGCCCAAGAGCCCAATTTTTTTGCTTCTTTTTCTTTTCTTTTCTTTTCTTTTTTTGTTTTTGTTTTTCAAAAATATAGGGACAATTAGGTCTTTTCAATAATTTTCATAAGAGAAAACGAAAATTACTGATTGATGGGTCATATAGCGAATTTTTTAAACTTTGTTAGAGTATATTATCAATTTTTAAACATTGGAGGCCAAATTGCAAATTGAGTAAAACTTTTGGGATAAAGTGTATTTTTCTCATTACTTAATTACAACTGTTAGATAGTAATTTGGGTAAATATATTATAAGCTATTGAGTCAACGTGCCAAAATTTGGGTAATATGGAATGAATAGCTCTAGGATCAAACTTTGTTATGTTTTTAGACAAAGTTGATACATATGTTAAACAACCAAAAACCTTAAGATGAGAATAAGAAGGAATGGCAGAAAATAGTAACTGATGTGGAGATTTATTTGAAAGAAAAGGTGTAGGAATCCTATTTATAAGATGAGTTGCAGTAAGAATGCAATCTCCCCAAAATTTCAAAGAAAGACGTGACTGAAATCTAAGAGACCTTGCAACATTTAGCAAGTGTTGATGTTTCCTTTCAACTATAGCATTTTGTTGTGGAGTTTCTACACAACTAAGATGATGAATGGTGCCTCGAGCAAAAAAGAAATCATCCATTTTGAATTCAAGACCGTTATCAGACCTTAGGCATTGGACTTTTGATTTGAATTGAGTTTAAACAAGATTAAAGAATGCTTGAATTAAGGATTTGGTTTGTGATTTATGTTGCATCAAATGCACCCAAGTGAAACGAGTAAAATCATCTACAATGGTAAGAAAGTAAGCAGATCCATTTATTGATTTAGTAGCCAAAGGCCCCCAAATGTCACAATGAACTAAATCAAATGGAGATTTTGAAACTGAAGTGCTAACAGGAAAAGAGAGCTTGTGCTGTTTTGCCAATGGACAAATTGGACAAACACTCTCTGAGTTACAAGAAATTTCAGAAACATGCTCATGTAAGAGCTTTATTCTAGAAATGGACGGATGACTTAATCTATAGTGCCAAACATCAAGTGATGGCTTTTTGATGGAATTGAAAGAAACATGTTGTTCAAAGGAAGGAATAGAAACTGATGCTGGAACCTTGTTGTCTTGCAGCAAGTAAAACAATCCAGCTTCCTCCTTACCCACCCCAATTGTTCTCCAATGGTGCAGATTCTATATAAAACAATATCCAGCAAAAAAGATGAGACAACGTCTTAGAGTTTTAATAAGTTTGCTAGCTGAAATGAGGTTAAAGGTAAAGGAGGGAACACACAAAACTTCAGTCAATGTAAGATTGTCTGAAAGTTTAATAGTACCAATGTGTGTGACAGCTGCTATGGAACCATTAGGTAAATGGACAGATGTTGAAACTATAGCAGTAATTGAAGTAAAAAAGGATGGAGAGCTAACCATGTGGTCTGTTGCACCAGTATCTATTATCCAAGATTGGTTTTGTTGTTTTAAAGGAGGAACCAGATTAACAAAAGAAGCAAAAAACACAGAATATATTGGATTAAGAGATGGATGATAACCTGACGCACCAATGGCAGAATGGGCAAAGTGTGCAGGGGACTGTGGTGATGGCAATGGATACTGTTTCAGCATATCCATTAAATTCTTGTACTACTCAGAGATCATAGACAGTTGAGGATTCATCTGTTGAGCATGCAAACCAAAATCCTGCACCTGGTTTGCTGAATGTTGGACTAATTTGCCTCGGGTAAACTTGAGACCAGGAGGGTAACCATGCAACTTATAGCATTTCTCCACAATATGGCCAATAAATCCACAATGAGAAGAAACAGGTTTATCTTTCCTATAATTGTTCTATTTGACAAATCTAGGTCCTGGTGCAGATTTGGTTATAAAAGCAGTGGCAGTAGGCTCATGATTCACATTGGAAGGGGAAATAGAAGTAGGAATGGAATTGATCATAAAAGCAGAAGAATTTTGGCTTAGAGAATTAACAGTAATTTCTCTTTGTTTTTCCTCTTGAATTATAAGAGAAAAAACTTTGTGTAAGGAAGGCAAAGGGCCTGTTAAGAGGATTTGAGCTCTAACGGCACTAAAAGAATCATTCAGCCCCATTAAAAACTGATAAATCTTGTCTTGGCCATGGATTCCAAGAACATATTTAATTCTACCACAACTACAACAATTGCATACAGATATAGGTCTGTAATTGTTGAGTTCCTCCCATAAGATTTTAAGTCTGGTATAATATTGACTTACAGATGCATTTTCCTGAGTAATAGCTGCGATAGCCTTCTGTAGTTGAAACACTTGAGGACCATTTCTCTGAGAATAGCTTGCCTTAAGTTCATCCCACATGTCCTGAGATGACTTGATATATATGATAGTTGAGGCAATGTCCTTCGAAACCGAGTGAAGGATCCAGGAGACCACCATATCGTTGCATCGAGTCCAAGCTAGAAAAGAACTATCACCAGTTGAAGGCTTTGGCATGGAACCATTGACAAAGCACAATTTATTTTTAGCACTAAGAGAAACTTGCATGGAACGACTCCTTGTGCTATAGTTCTCCTCTGATACTGGAGTACTAACGAGATTGATCGCTGGATTTTCTCCATTACTGAGAATCAAAGGATTAGAAGGATCAAGAGGTTGGCTGTTTGAAGTGTTTGTAAATGTGAAAGAAGAAGAAGAAGGAATAACTGGAGCCATTTGAGGAATCAAACTTCACAAAATTGTGAAGGGCTCTGATACCATATCAAATACAGAATACTATATTGAAGAACAAACTGGGCAAAGAAATGAAGAACAGAAAACAGAGAAATGAAGAAGAAAGCTTAAGAAGATTGAATGAAATGGAATAGAGAAACTTGTGATATTCTCTGTATATTCAACCTTAAATGATTACAAAGAATGAATCCAACTTATATACTTGGTTACAATGATAACAAAGCTCATCAAACTAACTAAATCAAGTTACAACTAAAACTAATTGAAAGATAAGTTAGTTTAGACTATAACACACGTGTAGAATCCAACTAACTGAATAACTGAAGGTTAGTTTGCTCAATAGTCTCCAACCAGTTATATATTGCACGTCCATGCTTCCACCTCCAAGCTATAGATATATATCCATCTTCAAAGCCTCCTCTATATCTCTCTCTCTCTCTCTCTCTCTCTTAGAAATAAAGAAAGAAACAAAGTGTTGATATCAGATATATATATATATATATAAAATATAATGAGACTTTCAAGATCTTTCTTGGCTTCCTTTCTTCTTCTGTATCTTGGGCTATTTGTGGCTGATGGGCAGCGTGTTCCTGCATTATTCATATTTGGGGACTCTTTTTTAGATGTCGGTAACAATAACAACCTTGCCACCCTTATAAAAGATAACTTCTCTCCTTACAGAAGATACTTTGTTACTAAACAATCAACCGGCAGGTTCTGCAATGGAAAGCTTGCCGCAGACTTCATTGGTTCATCATTCTCAAACTCCCCAATTCCTCTTCCTCTTTTATTTATTTATTTATTTATTAAAATTCCTTTTTATAACTTGGGTATCCGGGCAAACTGCCTTCTTCTACATGGGTAGGATAAAATAGTGAAACTTGAGCTTTCGCTCACAAGCATGGTTCTGAGAAATTTTTTACACTCAAAAGTAGTCAAATCTTAGACGTGATGTTTCTTAAGGCACAAGGCCAAGTGATTTGCCACTCGAACCAACCCTTCTTTCGTATTAAAGATTCTTTATTAGTAGTAAATGCTTTCTACTGGTTCTTTATTGGAGTTCTCATTTGTGGTATTTTTCTTCTTCTTCTAATTACAGCTGAAAGCCTAGGCTTCACTTCTTATCCACAAGCTTATCTTAGCATAGAAGCCAGCGGAAATAACCTCTTGATCGGTGCAAACTTTGCTTCAGCTGCATCTGGTTATTTTGATGCTACAGCCGACCTATATGTAAATACATTAACAAGATTAAAATTCTAGCCTTTTCTCATATATATATATATATATGACATAGGATATGTTATTATGTGATATATGTTATTGATTTTGGTGATATATATATGTAGCATTCGATCTCATTAAGTCAACAGCTGGAGTACTATAGGGAGTATCGGCGTAGGGTGGTGGAAATTGCAGGGAGATCAAATGCTTCAACGATAAAATCTGGTGCAGTATACTTTCTTAGTGCTGGGAACAGTGACTTTCTTCAGAACTACTACGTTGATCCTCTTCTTCAATCCACCTATTCTTTTGATCGCTTCTCGGACATTCTCTTGCATTCCTATGCAAATTTCATTCGGGTCCCTCTTCTCCTCACACCACTTCTCAAACATAGATTACTTATTAACAAATATTCACTAATATTTGTAAGAATTAAGAAAAAATAAACAAAATTCGTATGCATTTAATTGATAAATTAGGAAACATTTGTGACAGGGCCTATATATATGCATTGGGAGCGAGGAGAATTGGAGTGACAACACTAACCGCAATGGGATGTCTGCCAGCAGCCATGACATTATATGGGTTGGGTGCGAACGAGTGTGTGGAAAGGTTAAACAATGATGCAGTTTCCTTCAATAAGAAGCTCAATGCCACATCTAAGAGCTAGGCTGCGAAATCGCCATTCTGGTCTCATATTGGTTGTCCTTGATATGTACCAACCTCTTTTAAATCTTGCCACAAATCCTACAGCAAATGGTACGTGGATTACTACTCTGTGTTCACTTAAGCATGTTAATTTATAGGAAGGGAGCTCCTCCTACCATTCTGGTCTCATATCGAAAGATGTTAATTTATTTATTTTTTTGGTAGACATATGTTAGTAAGTTGTAAAAGAGATGTAAATATAGAATAGGTAAGAAATTACTCCTAGGCTAGACACCTAAAAGAAACTGGCTAGCTCATCATATATATAGGTCATCGAGCCTCTACTATGAGACCAAACCAAGGCTGGCTAGACCACTAGGTGAGTGAGGCACATGCCTAGGGCTCCCGGATTAATGAGGCTCAAAAAATATATTTTTTAATAATTTTTAAAATTTTTTTTATTTAAGGCCCATTTTTTTAATAATGCCCCAATTTTTTTATAATAAAAACTTAAGGCCTCTAATCATGATAAATAAGTAATTTAAAAAAGGCCTCAATTTAATTAATAAGCCCCAATATAATAAGCCTACCGTAAAATAAGACCAATTAACTCATAAAAGCAAATTATATCCTTATACTTAAAAAGTTGTATGGGTTTTTTTCTTGTGGGTTTTTATGGGTTTTTTGACAATTTTTTTGGAAGGTATTGTTTGAAATAGGTGTATCAATGAGGTAAGGATTAGAAAAAAAATAAAATTGTAATGTTTATTTTTGTGCTTGATTTTTCTTATGAGTTTTGTATGGGTTTTTGTCAATTTTTTTGTGGGTTTTGATTTAAAAAAAAATTAGGCCCAATTTAAAAGTTTCGCCTAAGGTCCGTAAAACAATGAGCCAGTTTTGGACCAACCGTTGTATATTGTAGATATGTGGACCAGGGACAACCCATAGTAACCTCAACCCATCTTCTAGGAAGTGAGCTCCTCTTACAAAACATGGGAAAAGTTGTTAAAAAGGTAGTCGGTCGAAAGACCGAGAACACTTTGACACCCAAGTCAATAAAAGCCTTTATAAAATAGATTAAGAGTGTGTATATGAGCGAGATGGTCGCATGGTAGCGTCAGTGCGTGTACTTTTCCTGGGCTGCTTCCTTAGGCTTTCTTAGCAGTTGGGCGATATTTATCATGTAGTATGGTCCTCCATATATATATATATATATATATATATATATATATATATTTATTTATTAATTAATTTTTCATACATGTGTGTGGTTACAGGGTTTTTGGAGGCAAAGAGGGCATGCTGTGTATCAGGCGTGCTAGCGACGGCAGTGTTATGCAATTCATAGTCTTTGGGCATGTGTGTTAATACATCAGATTATGTCTTCTGGGACGGTTTCCATCCATCGGAGGCTGCAAACAACTTTATCGTCCAGACCTTGATCCCAAGTGGCGTTCAGCTCATCAGCTAATTAATTGTCATACACATGCATCTATCTCAACATTATTCTGCTATTCTCTTCGACAGATGGATGTTTTTGAGGGTTTATTAGCACTACAGGAAAATTGGTCTTTAGCGACCTATAGGTTAATTTGTATTTCTTGTGCATGTTTTGTTTGTATAATATTATGGATGGAAGAAGATAGAGATTTGTATGATTATATATAATTCTACCGATTAAATGAAAAGTAATGATAAACATTAAAGTTGCTTCCATAATATGTATCTTCTGACACGAAAGAAAATAAAGACTTTCTTACGGTTGTGTTTTCTTTTACTTCTTTCCAATTTATGTGACCAGTATATTAAGAGCATGTTTTGTACTGCTTCGAAAAATAATATAGCTTCTAAAGTTAAAATGAGTTTTTTAATAACAATATATATATATATATATTAAGTTTTTTTTTTAAAGTTGTTTTTTTGGTCTTTTTGAAAGCAAAAAAGTTGAAAAGTATATATATATATATATATATATATATATATATTTGAGTTCTTTACCATACGGACTAACTTTTTTGCTTGATACAACATTTTATATACTAAAAATACCCTTTACACTCCTTAATGCAATCTCAAATAGTTTCTAATTAACCATTGTGGCTTACTTTTATCCTTAATTGGGCTTATTGGGTTAGACCCAATTTGAACCCATTGAACAAAAAATTGAAAAAACAAAACAAAAAAATTAGAAAGAAAATAAAAAGTCTAAATGGTTTTAATATGATCTTCAATTTGGGTTCATCATGCCCAACTCATCTTAGATGTTAGAAAGAAATTTGCAGGATGACATTATCATTTTTAGGTATACACATCCGTATTCGCATCATACAATTATTATTTTTATCAGTGTGGTTATTATGATTATTATCCATTATCGCAAATGAGGTATTGGGCATTTTGGTCTCGATAAGGACATATTTTAGATGATTTTAAAATAGTTTGGACTTGTGTTAGTATTTTCTTAAGCCCTAATGCTTTAGGCAAAATCCATATCTATTTCACATTTGAATTAAAAAATAACAAAGAAAATATAATATATATATTAAATGGTGAAATTATTATGTAAATTAAGTAATTAACGTCCCACTTGGTTACAAGCTTGCGTTACCAAACTCGGCACTGCTTATGCCAAGTGCAATCACTTATAAATAAAAAGATCAATTTACCGCTTCTCTCTAGTGAGAGAAGCTCTTCTTTCTCTCTATGTAGAGAAAACGTGCCTCCTTTATGAGGCTTTTTACCACTGGTTGTGTGGTTGTTTGGGAAGGAGGGAAGGTTCTTCTACTTTTCCACCTCCTCTCTCATTTTTTTCTCCCTAGCTAGTTGGGGCTCTCGTGATTTTCCTATTTGTTTGTTGACCTCTCACATTCTTTTTTCACCACCTTCCGCCGTCCACTACTTTGCTGCCAAAGGCCGCTTGCCTCCTTCTCGGTCTAGCTGTAACCCTTTCTCTACTTGATTAGAAAAAAAAAAAAAAAGAAAAAGAAAAATGATTTTATTGCATTTTTTCAATGTAGGACAATAATCGTCTAACACTACTTGACCATATGCAAAAACTTTTTTATTTTTTATTTTTTTTATTTTTATTATTTTTTTCTTACATGTATTTAGAAACTGATTAGTAAAAAAAAGCTGTCAATTATTCTGATGTAGGCACTCACCAAATGTAGCTTGAATTAATTTGGGCTTTGTTTGTTTTGACGTTAAATATTTTTTATTGGTAAATATTTTCAGCAGAAAACATTTTTGAAAATGATTTCATTGAAAATATTTCTCGGTGTTTGGCTTGGACGGAAAATCACAGTTTTATTTCTGTTTTTTAAATATATTTTTCATTCAATCATATTAAAATTTAAATCACAATAATGTCCCACCTGAGTCTCGGCATTGACCTGGTCGGGTCCTGCGAGTCCCGACCGAGTCCAAGTGGGGTCTCAACTAGGATTTGCGAGGTTTCAATCGGGTCCCGACGAAGTTCCAATGGTGGCTTGGCCGAATCCCAGAGAATCCCATTCATGTTCCCATTGGGGTCTTGATTGCGTTTTGGGGATGTCCTAGCCAAGTTTCAGCGAAGTCCAGGTGGCGGCTCTACTAAATCCCGACAAGTTCTTCATGGTGTCCCTGCGAGGTCCCGATCAGCTATCGGTTGTGTCCTAGTTGGGTCTCAACAAGTCCCAATTAAGTTTTGAAGAGTTCCGATGACGTCCTAGCGGGGTTCTTGCAACATTTTTGTTAGGTTTATCGATTTAAGAATAAAATGCTTAAACTCGAAAAATAATTTACGATTTTAAAAAATGAGAATCATTTATGGAAATTAAAGAGTCTTTTAATATTTTTTGTTGACTATTATTTTTTATCGCACCAAACACCCAAAAATATATAAAATCATTTTTCACCCAAACATACTAAGAGCCTTATAAAGTTCGTTCCTCTCATTTATAAAGCTTTCTCAACTTAATTATGGCAATTAATTAAACCAGAGTATTGTGGATATTGATGCATGAATGATTTGAAAGAAAGCATAATCAAATGAGAATATAAAATAATAGCAGAATAAAATAAAATAAACATAAAGATTTTACATAATTCCATCTATAACATAATAAAGTTTTAAAAGCTATATTATATTCTTATTTAATTGATAATTTTACAATATTACAAAATGCTCCTATTTATAAGAGAATTTCGATAGCTAGTTATCAAACATAATTTCAATTAATACTATAAAATGTAAGTAATGTGCGATATCACTTCAATATATTCTCCCACAGGATTTTCTAGAAATTAAATCGGTCATGTTTATTGGAACATGCAACGACTTCTCAACGACCATCTTTGTTTATTTGCTTGGTGATTAGCGTGGGTTTGAGGAACCCAAGATCAAAGGTTTAAAGCTTAGTGGTTGAAAGGTTGGTCTCCAACCAGTTATTACAGCCCTCCTTAAATAACCTCAGATGGCGGCTCAATAACAACCTTCCCATCAATGACTTGTGGCTCAAAATACTGCAGAGAAACCCCTGCATTTTCAGTCTGAAAAAGCCCACGCCAATCACTTTCAGGTTTGGAAACCTCTCCTAAATTTGATTTTTGATTTGCTGAAGAAAGAAATCCCATCTCCTCAGAATTCCTACAGCTCTTTACGCCCAAGCTTTCTTCAATTTCTGCAACAATCTCCTCATCAACCATCTCTTCAATCTCCTCTTCAAGCTCATCAACACCATCCATTGAAGAAATTAGCGCCTCACCAGACCTACCCACCGATAATACAGATTCCACATCCTCCACCACCTTAGTATTCTTCCCCTTCCCACGCCCACGCCCTCGACTACTCGTACGCCCACGAGCCATCCCAAATCAATCAGAAAACAAAGATCCAACCAGAAAACCAGCCAGATCCATTCATCAGAAATTCAATCAGAGAACAACGATGCTATTCCGACGTCCCACGCGCCTGCACACTCACAAAACCCACCCTCCGTACAACCTAACACCCAAGGATATCACTAACTTCTTCAGAGCAAAAATCATATCGTTAGCCACGTCAGCAAAAATCCTTCCTTCAGATCCACATCTCATTAAATTCCCACTTCCCTAACACACTAGTGTTGAAATATATCAGATTATATATAATTATAATTATAATGGGGTTCTCAGGATCTTTCTTGGCTTCCTTTCTTCTAGTGTTTCTTCCGCTATTTGTGGCGGATGGACAATATCTTCCTTCAATGTTTCTTTTTGGGGACTCTGCCTTCGATGTCAGTAATAATAATGACCTATTCACACTTATAAAATCAAACTTCCCTCCCTATGGAAGAGACTTTACGTCTCAACAACCAAACGGGAGGTTTTGCAATGGAAGGCTTGCCTCTGACTTTGCTGATTCATCTTTCTCAAACTCCCCAAGTCAAAGTTTCTCTTTCTTTTCTTTACCCAACTCGTATGGATGGGCTCTTTGAGAAAGATGAACCAGCAAAGTTAGAGGCAAGCCTTCCATTGCAAAACCTCCCAGTTGATTGTTGAGACGTAAAGTCTCTTCCATGGGGAGGGAAGTTTGATTTTATAAGTGTGAATAGGTTATTATTATTACCGACATCGAAGGCAGAGTCCCCAAAAAGAAACATTGAAGGAAGATATTGTCCATATGCCACAAATAGCAGAAGAAACATAAGAAGAAAGGATGTCAAGAAAGATCTTGAGAACCCCATTATAATTATAATTATATATAATCTGATATATGTGAGACCAACCTTTAAACGTTTGATCTTGGGTAACCTTGGGGGTGCTGTCTAGTGCTGACTCACGGATACACCATTGCATGAATTATTCAATAGATCGAAGCCAAGCAATAGTAAACTCAATCTTCTTGCATTCTGTATACAAATTGCCATTCGATCGATGACATATATCTGCACCATTTTCCCAAGCCAAAGCACATTAATGTCTTTCACATTTTTCCAACTTTTCAATTGTTTATTTATTTATTATTTTATTTTATTGTAACACCTAATTCCATTTAAACTAGTGATTGATGAAAAGCACAGTAATTCTTTTAGCCTCCTTAATTTGCCTCCAAAGACTCACCTGCTGATATATCTCTTCATCAGACTTTTAAACGATTCAACCTCACGGGATTTTCACCAGGAACAGGATTAGACACCCAAAGAGTTATACTCAGTAAACATACATAAACCATCAAGTAACAGGGAACAAAACAATTTATAGAAACTGCGATGATGTACCCCTGCCATGCATGGATGATCAGATGTATGTAATTGCTCAAAATATTTTCTGGAAAAAAAGAGCCATCTCACAATGGCTAAATTAGATATAAGTCGGCATCCCATCATCCTATCAATTGCTATAGTTGCTGGCCACTAATAACCCACTTCAGCTATAAGCATGACTTGCTTAATTATCTGTTAGAATATATTGTAATATTATGAGAATATATTAGCATTGATTGTAATTGATAAAATCAAATCATAATTAAATATAGATGATTTTATCAATCATACCATTTTGTGTTATCTCCCTATGAAAAATGCTAGAGGTTCTCTCCGTAATGTTCTCCTGACGTTTTTTCAGTCTTGTGCAAAACATGATTTAAGAAAAAATAAAATTGTAATGGCATTTATCACTGATTTTTCTAGGCATTAACTCCAAATTTGAGGCATTCGCACCAAAATTGAGGTATTAGCACCAAATTTGGGATGCTCAAATCCATTTTTGGTGGTACCATCCCTAAAGGGTTAACCTTCCACTCCTAGGTTTTTAGTTTTGAATCAAAAAATAAGTTTTAAAGCATTAGAACCTAACTATTAACTTATAAAAATTAATCTGTTGGCAAAAAAACGGTAATACAATTTTATTTTTTCTTAAATCATATTTTACGTAAGATTGGGAGAACGCTACGGGAAGAATCCATAGCAAACCCCTCTCCCTATCCCTATAAATAGAGACTATTTGTATTGTAAAATCATTTCTTCAATAAGAGCCTAATATTGTAGCCCTTTGGGCTTTATTTGTGGATGGACGAACCACGTTAAAGTCTTTTGTCTATTTTATTTTATTTCCACATTTACTCGCATTTAGTTATAAATTTCTTCATGTTATCAGAGCCTCAGGCTAATGCCAGATTTCGATCATGTGGAATTTCAATTTTACTTTATTTTCTCTTCTCATTGTTTTGTATCTTTCGATTTGATTTGATTTTTTTTTTTTCTCTCTTCTCATAGTTTTTGTGTCTTTTCCTCAAATATATCAAAGAATAAATCATTTTATTACTATCAATATTTTCTGTTTTAATTCTAGTTTCTTTTATCCCGACTCCTGAGTCTTTTATTCCTTTTTTTTTTTTTTTATTGTATTTCTCCTTTTCAAAAAAAAAAAAAATCTATCATGGGAGAATCTTGAGCCTATGCCTATGATAGTTCTCTGCCTCCCTTTACTGTGATTCCCCTTTTCTTGTGTTAAAAAAAAAAAAAAAAAATCCAAAACAGGATTTGTTCACTCCGAATGGCTCTCTCCATGCATGATTGTTGGTGGGCTCCACTGTCTGTAGCCCAATCACTGACGTCTTCTCCTCCGGCAACATCTCTACTGACGACTTCTCCTCTGCTAGCGCCAGCCCACCGTCTTGAACGCTCTAGCCGCCGTCGAGCCATCCAACACCATCCCATCTCGCGCGGCGCCGTCACCAAATTAAAGTCGCTAGAGTTGTTACCAACTTCATCTCACGCCAGATCGTGTTTCCATTCTTTTGTGGTTCATTGAAGATAAAGTTTGTTTGGTAACGGGTTTGATTTACCCTTATTTGAGTATGCAGATATTCCTATTCTAGTTTAGGAAAATTATATCCTGTTTTAGTTGCTCCCTATTTATATATATAATAGTAATAATAATAATAATAATAATAATAATAATAATAATAATAATAATAAATGCATTTAAATTTGGACCTTTATTTTGTTTAGGTTTTGCAATTTTAATTTATATAAATGTTATAACACAAAAAAAAAAATTGTTCAGAAGAAAAAAGAAAAAAAAAATTGGCTATATACCGGCCCATATCTAACGAATGCATATCCATTTGGGATTTCAATTTTTGTTCCATGGTTTTACAAAATCAGATTATGTAAATTTTAAAAGTAGAATAAAAAAATATGTAAACAATTAAAAGAAAAAAAAAAAAAAAAACAACTAGCAAAGGTAGATGATACTTATTGAGGGTCCCCATTTGGACTAGTTTTGATTTTGTTTAAGTTTGGGAAATTTACATTAAGTAAATTAAATGTTTTAAAACAAAATTTACCAACAACCTTAATTTTATCTTCTAAAAATAAAAGAAAATAAAGACTTGTTTACAAACTTTTTAGCTGCTTGGGTTTACGCAGTCTGGACCAATTTGAACCCATTGAGCAGAAAAAAAAAAAACAAAAAAACAAAAAAACAAAAACAAAAACAAAAACAAAAACAAAACAAAACAAAAAAATCAGAAAAATAAAAATAAAAAGTGGATCAGCTCAAGATTTTAAAAATTATTGTAAATTATATGTTTTTTTGGCAAGTTCATTTAACTCTCCCTAAAATTTTAGTTTTACTCTTGTCAAAACCCTTTGCTTCTTGACGACGGCACTAGTGGCATCAAGCTCTCCCTCTCCTCCGCCGACTTCCGTCTGTGCCCTTGGAAGACTGGTACCAAAATTTTCACCCTACTGTGGCATATTATAGCTTTTTCGAGAAGCAATTTGTTTGCTCATTGTTGGATGAAAACAACTGTCGATTATTGAAAGAGCAAAATTTTGAACAGAATTTTCACCATTGCAAATATTTGGGCATTGTGTATTTGATATCAGGTTCACAAGATTTTTGATCTTGAAGTTATGGAGGCATACAAACTGTTCTAGAAAAACTCGTGTGATTCTTTAAGCTAAGATTGACGCTTTTTGGCCCTTCACTAAAGAAGTCATCATGAATGAGGATTGTGAAACATTCGGGATATTTCACTTCATTTATAATTTGCATGTAGAATTCTTTAAACTCTCATAGGCCAAATTGACTCCCGGAAATCAATTTGGGTTTTGTTGATATTCCTATATGGACTGCTTCAAGGAAAGGTGTGTTTGTGAGTTCGATACTTGGGAGGTTCTTAGGGAGAAAAAGGAACCAGTTTCTTGGTGGAAGTTAGTATGGTTTCCTTATGCTATTTCTAAACAAGCTTTCATATTATGGCTTGTTGTGAAAGGGAGGCTAAGTATGGGGGATAGGTTGCTGTCTTGGGGTTATAAAGGAGATGTGAATTGTGTTTTCTGCAGAATTCAATTGGAGAGCCATGATCATCTTTTCTTTGAATGCAATTTGAGTTATAGACTTTGAAAATTCTGTATGTCTAGATGTAAGGTGGAAAATGTTCCTATAATATGGAAGGATATTTTAACTTTGGGCTTGAATGATTGGTGCAGCAAGTCTCTTAAAGCTATTCTTTGCAAACTAGCTTTGGGTTCTATGGTGTATAATATATGGTGCACTTGGAATGAAACCAAATATGCAAGGCATCCAAGTTCTGAGGAGCACTTGTTGAAAAAAATCTTGTGGGAAATTCGAGCTAAAGTTGTTGGGAAATGAAAGTTTCCAAAGAATGAGGAGAACCTTGGACTTTGCTCCTTGTGTAACCTGCCTGCAGATATTCTTTACTGATGTTAGGCTGATGAATGTTGGTTGACTGTTTTTTGGTTTTATTTGTTCTACTGCTGGTTGCTAGATCATTTTAATGTAAGGCTTTAGTTGGCCTTTGGGTGGGGTTTTTTTTTTTTTTTTTTGTCTTTTCTACAGATTTGTCTATTGCAGAATGGGTCTTTTGGGTGTAATTGTTTGGCTGTTTTGAGCTCCTTGTCTCTGTTTATCTGCTGCTTGGAAGTTCTCTGTTTTAGTTCATTTTTTAGTTGTTGTTGGAAGGCTTTATTTTAGGCCTTGGGTGGGGTTTGTAATGCTGTTATTCTGCAGTAGTTTTGTGCTGCATTGTTTCTGCAGTGTGTTTATGCTGCAATTTGTGTATAAGTTTGGTTGATAGCTGTTTTAGGCTGATTGAACTTTTATGAAATCACTTATTCATCCAAAAAAAAAAAAGAAAGCTATGTCGCTTTTGAAGAGTTTCGATACAAATTTTGGTAAAGTTCACGCTTATAAACCACTTGGGGAGAGTGTCAAAAGCTTATATTTAATCCACGTGTGACATGAGAATCGCCACTCTATGACTTGACCACAAAGCCATAATCTCTTTGATCTCATGTTATCAAAAGCGATACAATATTCTAAGTAACATTTACCCTAAAAACCAGCTTACAAGGGAAAAATCCTTAATAACTTATATTCATAGTTAAGATTTGACCTACTACTCCTCCACCTTCTCCCTCACCAACACTACTATATGAAGAGTTTTTTTTTTTCTTCTTAATTAAGGTTCTTTATTTTCCACTCATTTCCAAATTGATGCTTCAATTTCATATCAACACTTGATAAAAGCAAAGATGATCCAGAATTTATTTTACCGGGATGTTAATAAAATAATAAAATAAATTTTTTTCTCTTTATATATTATATTTTTAGTATAATATGGTAAATATAATCAAAAACAAAAATTATAGCACAATATATTTATCACAAAAAACATATTTATCTGACTTTATAAATATGTGTTAAATTGATATATCAGTTATCATATAGACAAAGATGGTTCAAGCCCTAGGCGAGTTAAGCCCTCGCCTAGGGCCCCAATATAATAATGCTCCAAAAAAAAATTCGGGCCAAAAAAAAAATCATAAAAAATTTAGGCCTCAATTTAATAAGGCCAATTAATAATCCCATTATAAGTCCTAGAAACAGTAAAAAAACAAAAACAAAAACTGACAAACCCTTGCCCACTTGTCTTGATAAAATTAAAGTATCATTGTTTTATAATATAATATAAAACTTTCAAGAAAAAGAATGGAGTTGTGCTACGGGAAAAAGAAAAAGAAAAGAAAAAAAAAAGAAGTAGTGCTACATGGCTGGGTTAAGCCAAATCCACTTAATTTTTATTTTTATTTTTGTTTTTAATAATAATAAATACACCCACCACCACTTTTCCCTTTTTATTATTTTTTTCACCCACCCACTTCTCTCTTTCTCCCATTCTTCTCTCTTCGGTCTTCCTCCCAGCTGAAATCACTCTTTCTCCCATCCTTCTCTTCGGTCTTCCTCCCAGAAATCACTCTCTTTCTCCCAACAATCACGATTCACGGCCTTTTCTCTCTCTCTCTCTCCCAAGCTATCCTCTCTTTTTTCCCTTGCAAATCTTTCTCCCAAAAAACCCACACATTCCGCCTCCACCTTCATCGGAATGGAAATCACTGGCGATGCCCAACCACCACCACAAACAACAAGTGCCGCTGCTCTCTTTCCCCCATCCCAACACCTTCAGCTTCCAGCGACGCCCACACCCATCAGATTGGAGGGGCAAATTACTTGATTTTTTTTTTTGCAGGCGCCATGCCTTGGGTCGTATCTCATGGATAAAAGTTAGAGTAATGTTATTTAGTAAACTAACATATGATTACCATATCACTGGAATGACGTGACAATGAAAATTAGCTTTTGATTTTTTTATTTTTTTACAGGATTGTATGATAATTATATAACCATGCAAAATATAATATTACTCATCTAGAGGTTAATATGATTACAACATCTCAGGATCATGATATAATTGCAAGATAAAAAAGTAATGTGGTGAGAGATAAATAACAAGGTTGCCCAAAGAAAGTTTTTCTCGAGTTAAAAAGAAAATTAATACATATATATATATATGTTAATTAAGGTTTCTTTTAGAGAGGAGTAACAATTAACATGGTACGCCACGTTTTGCAATGTGGACACATGAATGATTTTATACAAAATTGGTCATGTTTCTTCTACTTCTCAACCGACCATCTTTGTTTGCTTGGTGATTATTGTGTGTTTGACGATCCCATCAAGATCAAAGGTTTAAAGGTTGTTCACCAACCAGTTATATATTGCACTTCCAAGCCTCCACCTCCAAGCTATAACTACCCATCTTTAAAGCCTCCTTTATCTATATCTCCTAGAAACTTCCCTCCTTATGGAAGAGACTTTGTTACTAAACAAACAATGGCAGGTTCTAAAATGGAAAGCTTGCCGTAGACTTCGTTGGTTCATCATTCTCGAACTCCCCAATTCTTTTTTATTTATTTATTTTACTTTTAATTTTTTTTATTATTTTTAATTCTTTTTTATAACATGGGTAACCTAGCAAACAACCCCTTCTATATGGGTCGGATAAAAACTTGGGGAGTTGAATAAAGCCTAATTTTTATCTGACCCATGTAGGGGCCTCAACCTCTTCTACAATTGATGTGAAATAACCCTAATAGTCTCTCACACATTGGGCCTCGGATTGGGGTAGAGACAACCCGTTTCTCTCATAGACTGTTGATCCGAAACTTGTTAGTTAAACTTGGATTCGAACATTAGTGTTGGGTGGTCTTGGGATCTCTCAACCCCAAAAGTTAACTCATGGTGTGAGGTTTCTCTCACACTTATAAACTAACTATTAGCCCTCCACAACCGATGTGGGTAAATAATTTCTTCGAGAAACACCTATGAGTGAGAACTTGAGCTTTGCCCAATTTGTATGAAGGGGCTCTTTGCCCTTGAGTCTTGAGAAACTAATCAAGGCAAAGCCCTGAATACTCAGATATAAATAAAATAAATAAATAAAAGGAAAGAAAAAAAAAAAAAAGAGAGAGAAACTCTAAATATATTGGGGAGTATGAGAGAGATGAATTAGCGAAGTTCGAGGCAATCTTTCCATTGTAGAACCCCCAGTTGGTTGGTTGTTTACTTGTAAAATATCTTCCACAAGGAGGGAACTTTGATTTGATAAGGGTGAAGAGGTGGTTATTGTTACCAATATCAAAGCCAGAGTCCCAAAAGAAGTACATTGTAGGAGCATTTGCACACCAGCCACAAATAATCCTTTATTTTGGTATGATGTTTTGGGTTAATTTTGGTATTTTAGTGTTTTGCAGGTTGCTAAGGGAAAACTACGGCCTAAATGTGAAAGATGCAAAGAAGTTAAAAAACTGCATTTTTTGGAAGTGGGATCGAATGCACTATCATTACACTCAAGCGCTTCTGCGCTCGAGCCTAGCGAGGGCACGCTTAAGCGCACCTATGCCTAGGCACAAGCAAGCAACGCCTCAGCCGTGCGTCATAGAAGAAATACTGCAAGCCCAAGTGTTATCGAGCTCAGTCGTTTGACCTGGCAATGTCAAAACCCTAAAATTAGCTTGTAAATATCATATTTTTCTAGAAACAAACAAAAGCCGTCCAAGGGGGCTGCTAGGGCCAAAAATCGAGAGAAGACAGAAGAAAATAGTAGGGTTTTGTGCTTCTCAATTTTGGTGTTTAATTTCGTAAGCTTCTCAATTACTCCATGGATTCAAGTATGTTTGTATTTTCTTTCAATTACATGAGAGGCTAAACCCCCAACTAAGCTTGAAAATGAAGCCTCACAGGTGATTAGCAATAGTTAGTTCCGTGAAAATTGATATTTTTCCAATAATAAGAATTGCATTTCTCATTTATCTATTTACATTTCAATTATTTGTTAATCACTTTTAATTGATTGCTTGTTTTATTTGTTAAATATTGGATATCCATTGTCAATTGTTCAATGGATACATTCAAATCATTCGGATTAAGTTGGATATCCATTGTGATTTGTTCAAAGAGCGAATACATTGGATGATTTAATTCAAATCGGTATCTTTTGTGATTTGTACAAAGAACAAATACTTTGGATGGTTTAATTAAATCTTTTTAGCAAAAATAGAACATACATAAAATGTGTCAATGAAAACTTTAGATAATATCGATAAGCATGAGAGTTGTTGCTATGAAATTATGAGCTAATTCCAAAACCTTATTGCTCGTCCATTCATTTATTTTATCTTGTTTTAGTTTATGTTTGTCTATTTTTCGCTCCAAAATAACTCAATTTTCAGAACTAGGTTAAGGTTTAATTAGTTTAAATAAAATTGTTTTCAAAACACAATTATCTATGTGTTCATTCGCACTTGCAAAACGATATTGAAAACAACTCACGCACATGCGAGTATCTTTAAAACTCACAAAGTCTGATGAGGACAAGGATGCAGGAAGACCGTTGATTGGGGAAAGTATATCGTGTTTTAAAGAAAACCCATCTACAAAGCACAACAGATCCAAGTTGGAGGGTGGAGGACAGTGAACAGTGAGTGGCGAGTGGCAGGGAGCTCGATTGAGAAAGAGGCAAGCGCCATGCTAAAGGTGGTGAAAAACACTGTGATGGTTAGCGAAATGAAATGAGAAAGCCAAGAGAATACCAACCGAGGAGAAAAGGGCGAGGAAGGAAAGAGGAAGAACGTTCCCTCCTCCCCAAACAACCACACAACCGGTGGTAAAGAGACTCACAAAGGAGGCACATTTTCTCTACCTAGAGAGAAGGAAGAGCTTCTCTCACTAGAGAGAAGCTCTAAATTTATCATTTTATTTATAGTGATTGCACTTGGCATAAGTAATATCGAGGTTGGTAGCATAAGCTTGTAACCAAGTAGGACGTTAATATATATAATAATTTCACCATTTAATATACATTTTTCTTTTTTGGATAAATTCATCATGTGGTGTTTGTATTTTCTATGTTATTTTTAAGTTCAAATGTGAAATAGTTATGGATTTTATCTAAAACATTAGGGCTTAAGAAAACACTAAAACAATTCCAAAATACTAAAAAAAGGTCCAAACTATTTTTAAAATCATTTAAAATATGTCCTAATAGAGACCAAAATGCCAATCATCTCATTTTGCGATAACGAATAATAACTGCATTTAATAACTGTAATAACCAGTCTGATGCAAACAATAATTACGTAATGCGGATGCAAATACCTAAAAGTAATAACCACATCGTGCAAAGTTCTTTCTAATATCTAAGATGAGGTGGGCATATTGAACCCAAATTGACGATCATATCAAACAATTTAGACTTTCTATTTTCTTTATGATTTTTTGGGTCTTTTTTTTCTTTTTCTTTTTTTCAATTCCTCGTTCAATGGGTTCAAATTAGGTCAGGCTGCATAATGCCAAGGATAAAGCGCGCTTAAGCCACTATGCAGGTTAGAACCCATTTGAGATTGCGTTAAGTAGCATAAAAAGTATTTTAACTTTAAAAGCTCTATTTTTCAATGCAATTCTATACATGCAGTTAACATTGTTGAAATAATGATAATGCGAAATATATGAAAATTATAGCGGAAGCAATATATAAAATAAACACAAGGAACTTTACAGGTGGTTCAATGTTAAACACCTACGTCTACCACTTGGAATATCTCTAAGGCCACTTTCGCTCATTAACTTTTCTTTTTTCTTTTTTCTTTTTTCTACAATACAAAGGTCCATATTTATATGGTAATGTCTAAATACAAGTATGGTAATCAAATCTCCTTATTTTGATTACAATCAGCCCACAAATAGAGAATATTTGATATCAACATAATTATGAAATATACGAAAAATATATTATATTTTCGGTATATTCTAACAAACATAAATAGGAAAGAAGCAAAATATAACACAATAGTAAGAAAGTCGTTATTTTCTTTCTTGTCGGAAGATACATGAGTGAATTTGTCATTACTTTTCATTTAATGGGTTGAATTATGATAGAAGTTTGTATGATTAAATATAATTCTACCCATTAAATGAAAAGTAATGACAAATTAACCAAATGTTGGCAGATTCTTATGGTGGATTTAGAGGACATGTCGTTTCTCCTTTTAATCTGCAAGGCAAAAAAAGGGGTTAAGAGAATACAACGGGGGTGTTTTGGCGAATCATCCTCTGATTCTAAAGTTAGATTCTTTCTTAGTTATGTATTGTGTTTATGTGTGATGAATCATGTACCCGTTTTTGTTGTCTGTGAGCCTTTTATAGATGGGACTCACAAAGGTGGTGATGATGACCGAGCGAAGGATCTGGGATCGGGGCATAACAGACAGAGGAGTTGATGTTCTTGTTATCTAACCGTTATGGTTGAAGAGAAACCCTTCTTGTCATTGACATTATTCTAGGAATGGTGCACAGCGGTTGCCGTGACTCATGTGATTCAGAGAATAGTGCATAACCGTCGTTGGCATTTAAACGTGGATTGTAACTGACCTAACCATCAAGCCATATTCAACCCGTTAGCATAATTGGTGCATATCTTGTCCATCATTATCATATCCATGCGTTATGTATATCGTTGGTTCAATAAATGATGAAAGTCTGGTGTCCATAGTCTCCCGAGGATATGAGTTTGCCGGTGCCGTATCCCTACTTCCAAAATTGATCTTCTTCTTAGTATTTAGTAATCCTAGGGGTGTCAAAAAATCGAAACGAACGAACCGAAAACTGAAAACCGGAAATCGAAAACCGGAAATGGGGTCCTGTTCGGTTCGTTTGAAAAAAACTAAAACCGGTACCGGTTCCGGCACCGTTTTGGTACCGCTTTTTACCGGGTTACCGGGAACCGGGTTAAATATATATTTTTTTATTTTTAGTTAGGACTTTACATTTTAAAATTTAATGCTGCATTCATCATTAAAATTAAAAACATGTTGTTTCAAGAAAAGGAAAAAAAAAAAGAGAAACTTCTTGGCGGTGTCCTACGCATTATGCAATGAAGGAAACTATAATAACATTGATTTTGGATGGTAAATTCTCGTTACTATGTTTTTCTTTTCAGTTAATTTTTAAAATCATCGCTAAATGTATTTAATAATAATTTATCTTAAATTCAAATGCAATTTTAAAAGTCAAACAAAATAAAAATATAGATTGTAGTACTTTTCATAAAATTGCATGAAATAATAGGCTATCCTAATTCCATTGTTGTGTGTTTTCTTAATCTACCTGGTTTCTTTGGAAGTTGGTGTAGATATAAGTTTTTTAAGAGTTCTCTTGTTTCTCATGGTTTTACCTACTATAATGTGCTACCAATTTTATTAGCTGCATTTGCAAGTAATTTTCACCTTTTAAGTTTTTTCTAGTTCACCTAATTTTTTAGGATTTTGGTCTTTTTATGTTTATTTTTAATTATTTGGAACAATTACAACAAGGCCACTTTAATTTGGACAAAAATACTAATAGATTTTTTTTAAAAAGCCAACTTATGGGGGGGAAGGCTTATTTTAAATAAGCCCAAAAAGTAATTTTTAAAAACACGGATTTGGGTACAATGAACTGCGATGTAAGGACCCCGGTTTTATGGGGTCCGGATTCAGTTCGATTTCCCAAAACAAGGAACCAGGGTACCCCGATTCTGGTTCCCGGTTTTGGCCAAAAACCGAAAAACCGGACCGGATTGACACCCCTAAGTAATCCCATACGAATGTGTTGGGCTTTTCTCCAAGTTATCAAGCTGTGGGCTTAATTGTCAGATTTATGCATAACATTGTCAGATTTATGCAAAACAAGCCCAATGACCCTAGCGTAGATTTTAGGTGTAACAGTTATGCCACGAATTCCTTCTATCAAAATTTCAAGAGAAGAGAATTCTAAGATTTTCTTGATCTTCTCAAATTTTCCTTTTCAATGAGAGACCCTTCGATAGTCTCTCTTTGCTTGGTTCATGGTTGGCGTCTTAACCATTCTCCTAGATTTGGGCATTTTGGTTTTTCAAATTCTTTGTCCTTATTAGCATAGATGCGCCGTCATTTGTTCACGTGTTTCTTCTGGAATGGTCTATATATGAGCACAAGTGTCAGTCAGCAGATGGCTCTTCCTATTGCGTCTTTTGAAATGAAAGATAGCCCAAGTCTCCTAGATTTGGGCATGATTGAAGGCTCATGATTGTTTCACATTAAATGCCTTGTCACTTCGCCCGAAATTTTTTGTATTATAAAGGCCTTTTCCTTCTTCTTCCTTCTTCAAAACTTCAATTCTTATGGATTTTTGCTTTCTGAAATTCCACACACACTATTTCTGCCGTCAGGTCTTTATCTCGTCAATCTCAACTTTTCGGAACCGAATTTGCTGATGTACACTTACCGGGAATTCCTTTGGTTCGGCGGTCAAGGGGTTCATCCGCCAAGGTCCATCCGCTGGCTAGGGTGTCTTCGTCCGGGCAGTAGCCCTGCCGAGTCCTGATGAGGTCTCAACGAGGTCTTAACTGAGTCCTGTTGGGGTCTAGATAGAGTCGTAACTAGGGTCCTATTCGGGTCTTAGCTGTGTCCCAATCAAGTCTCAGTGGGTCCCAACCAAGTCCTAAGGAGTCTCGACAGTGGCCCGAAAACGTTATATAGGGCTCCTTACGACATTTCAATTGGGTCTATCGATTTAAGAATAAGATACTTAAACTCTAAAAATAATTTACGATTTTAAAAATGAAAATTATTTTACGAATTGTAAATAATGAAAATCATTTTACATAAATTAAAGAGTCTTTTTTCAGCTAAACCGAAAATATTTTTTGTTGTTATTATTTTTGGTTGCACCAAACACCAAAAAATATCTAAAATATTTTTCATGAAAACAAACAAAGTCTTAAAAGAAGTTCATTCCTCTCATTTATAAAGTTTTCTCAAAATAATTTTGGCGATTAATTAGACCAGAGTATTGTGGATATTGATGCATATTTGTCAACCATCTTTCCAGATCGAATACAAAAACAGACCATTATACTCATCTTTTTTTTTTTAATTCTAAATTTACCTTTATTTATGAATAAGAAATTATTATTATATTACAAAAAAAAAAAATAATAGGACAAAGAAAAGATATGTCCTAATATGACCTGCCGTGGGTCACCGGGGGTCACGTTGGTGACCCACGATGGTTCACCAAGGTGACCCACCGGCGGGTCTCCAAGGTGACCCTAGTGGGTCACTTCACCATCCACCCGTCTTCTTCATTCCATTTTTTTTTATAAATAAAATAATAATAATATGACCCGTGGGTCACAATACGGGTGGAGTTGCATTTACGGATAAATTGACGGATCAAGAGTTTTTTTTTTTAAAAGTATATTAAAAATTTATTTTTTAATAAAAAATAAGGGTATTTTAATAGTTTGACACTAGTCCGTTAGGATTTCACTGAATATCCTAACGGAATGTGGAAAAGTTAAAGTAAATTAAACTTTAATACACTAAAGTGTGAATTTTTAAACGTTAGGAAGTTTCTGAAAAAAACACAAAAGTTTGTGAAGAGTTAATGAAGTTTCCCCCAAAATTTTAAAAGCTACATTATACTCTTATTTAATTAACTATTTTACAATACTCTTATATTCATAGGAGAATTGAGATTGTTATCAAACCTAATTTCAATTAATCATGTAAAATGTACGTAATGTACAATATCACTTAAATATATTGTCCAATAGGATTTTCTAGAAAATCGGTCATGCTTCTTGGAACATGACTTCTCATATAAAATGAAAGTAAACAATATCACTTTAATATACCGTCCAATAGGCATTTCTAGAAAATCGGTCATGTTTCTTGGAACAATGACGACTTCTCAACCAACCATCTTTGTTTGCTTGGTGATTAGTGTGTGTTTGAGGAACGCAATTAAGATCAAAGGTTTAAAGATTGGTCTCCAACCAGTTATTACAGCCCTCCTTAAATTCCCACCTCCCCAACACACTAGTGCTGACATATATAATTATAATCTTAATGGGTATCTTAAGATCTTTCTTAGCTTCCTTCCTTCTTGTGTTTCTTCCGCCATTCATGGCGGATGGACAGTATCTCCCATCAATGTTTTTTTTCGGGGA
This sequence comes from Carpinus viminea, assembly GCA_013348765.1. Taxonomy (NCBI): domain Eukaryota; kingdom Viridiplantae; phylum Streptophyta; class Magnoliopsida; order Fagales; family Betulaceae; genus Carpinus; species Carpinus viminea. The sequence goes on along the minus strand of CP054668.1, from coordinate 45,025,307 downwards.
CTCTGTCTTCGATATTGGCAATAACAATAACCTATTTACATTGATCAAAGCTAACTTCCCGCCGTATGGAAGGGACTTTATGTCTCAACAACCAACCGGGAGGTTCTGCAACGGAAAGCTTGCCTGTGACTTCGCTGGTTTGCCTTTCTCAAACTCCTTAGTTCAATTTTTTTTAATTTTTTTTTTATTTATATACCGAGTATCCGGGGCTTTGCCTTGACCAGTTTCTTGGGAAACCAGGGCAAAGAGCCCCTTCATAAAAATTGGGTAAAGCTCAAGCTCTCACTCGTAGGTGTTGCCCTAAAAAATTATTTACCAACATCAGTTGTGGAGGGGCTGGTAGTTAGTTTATAAGTGTGGGAGAAAACCTAACATCTTGACCTAACTTTTGAGGTTGAGAGATGTCCAAGACCACCCAACACTAATATTAGAGTCCAAGTTCAACCAACAAGTCTCGGCCCAATAGTGTATGGAAGAAATGAATTATCTCTACACCAATCCAAGGCCTGATGTGTGTGAGAGAGATTGTTAGGGTTATCCCGCATCGGTTGTGGAAGGGGTGGAAGGTCACTTTATATGTATGAGAAAAATCTTATCTCTTAAGCTAGCTTTTGAAGTTAAAAGATGCCAATACCACCCAACAATAATCAAAGCGGTTGAAGCTTAGACCTAATCCTTCAGGAAGCACCATGACCACGTAACTTACCACTCAAACCAACCAGAGACCAAACCATATTAAGACTAACTAAGGGAGGCCATATGTGACCCTAATTGATTTTCAAATTTCCTTTCATTTTTTTTATTAAGTTAAATATGTGTAATTTTTGTTTAAAAATTAATCTTAATCTCTCATTGGCCCTTGAAAATAAGAAATTCTAGTTCTGTCCACAGATCAACCAACAATTTGAGGTTAAAGTTTCTCTACTTAATTTTCTAGTACTGGTTCTTTAATGGAGTTCTCATTTGTGTTCTTTATTTATTTATTATTTTTTAATTACAGCTGATATGCTAGAAACGAGTTATCCACAAGCTTATCTTAGCAGAGAAGCCAATGGAAATAACCTCTTGACCGGTGCAAACTTTGCTTCAGCTGCTTCCGGTTATTTTGATGCTACAGCCGAACTATATGTAAATACGTTAACAAGAAAAAAGAAAATCTCTCTCATTTCATATACATCAAATTATCACATATTTCAAAAGTTTAAGTTTATAAAAATAGGTGAAATGCCCAACACATAGAATATTTAATTGAAATAGAAACATGAATTCCAAGTCAGAGCCTTTATTCTTACTCTGATACAATGTTAAATAACAACTTATTCCAAAAGCTTAAGAAGGTAAAAATAAACAAATTTAATCACTTAATTTATATTCTAACAATATAAGTTGTGGGTTTTGGTGGTGTAGAATACTATCTCATTAAGTCAGCAACTGGAGAACTACAGGGAGTACCAAAATAGGTTGGTAGAAATTGCAGGGAGATCAAATGCTTCAAGAATAACATCTGATGCAGTCTACTATCTCAGTGCTGGGAGCAGTGACTTTCTATTGAACTATTACATTGATCCTCTTCTTCAACTCGCCTTTACTTTTGATCGCTTCTCAGACATTCTCATGCAATCCTATACAAACTTCATTCAGGTCCTTCCTCTCAACACTTCTCAAAAATAGATTATTGAGAAATGAGAATTGACATTTCTCTAAATTATTTATGTCAATTTTTAAATTATAAGACAATAATTATAATTCAAGGGGAATCCCCAACTGGTAGGTTCCAAATCCCCACATTAGTGTAATTAGTGTTAGACAATTTGAGTTTTACTAATGTCTTGGAGGGATTAGGTAAATCTATGACTCAATCAGGCTTAATGGAGTTTTTGCGGTTTACCATTGTTCACACCCCTCTTGTTGTTGGTTTCCAGTGAGTGGGTACTATAATGGTCACACCAAAATATAACAGCCATATCTGATCACCCATCCTATCCTTTTAATTAGAGAAAAGAAAGAAAGATAGTAATTCAATATGCTAGACGTGCATATTTTACCCAAAAATGATCGAGTAAGAGTTTGTGTACACACGCACATACGTTCAATCTAACACAAGTATAGTTTTGTTTGATAAAACTTTACCTTCTCATTTTTATTAAATAAAAAATGTTAGCAAACGCTCAAGTTTCTACTTTAATTTATCTTTATGTTATATGATCATAACATTTCAATTATGATCTATTACCACTAATAAATTGGTTTTTATGTATATTATTTGTAAGCGATAAGAAAATAAACAAATATCAATGCTTTCATTAAAAAACTTTTCTTTTCTTTTTTTCCTTTTTTTGTTTCGGTGACAGAGGCTGTATGCATTGGGAGCAAGGAGAATTGGAGTGACAACACTGCCCCCAATGGGATGCTTGCCCGCAGCCATGACAATATTTGGTTTGGGTAGCAACGTGTGTGTGGAAAGGTTGAACATTGATGCAGTTTCCTTCAATAACAGGCTTAATGCCACATCTCAGAGGTTGCGAAATCGCCTTTCCGGGCTCATATTGGTTGTCCTTGATATCTACCAACCTCTTTACAATATTTCCACAAATCCTACAGCAAATGGTAAGTGGACTTGTTTTCTGGGTTCTCATAAGCATGTGATTGGAGGAGTTCAATTTCTTTTGCAAATTGCATAAAAGTTGTAGATATAGGCTAAGTGAGAATGACATGCAAAAATAAAAGCCAAATGCCAAAAATTGTTTTAAGCTAAAATCTCTGTTATTTTATTTTTCTAAAAAAATCATTTCGATAAACAGAGAATATTTTAGGTCGAAACAAATAGAGACTAATTAAACTTTATTTTTTTGGGAAGAATGAAGAGACATAACTCATTGGATAATGATTGTTTAATTTTTCATAAATGTGGGTGGTTACAGGGTTTGTTGAGTCAAGGAAGGCTTGCTGTGGAACAGGTTTGCTAGAAACGTCAATACTATGCAATCCGTTTTCTGTGGGGACGTGTGCTAATGCATCTCTTTACGTCTTCTGGGACGGTTTCCATCCATCGGAGGCTGCAAACAGCTTTGTCGCCCAAAAATTGATGCCGAAAGCCAGTCGGCTCTACGACTAATCATCAACATGCAATGTGGACCAATTTACTATTAAGAGACATTTGATAAATTTACTATTCCTGTATTTTTTTTATTATTATTATTATCTTCTAACAATAAAAGAAAATAAAGACTTGTTTACAAACTTTTTATCTGCTTGGCTTTACGCAGTCTGGACCAATTTGAACCCATTGAGCTGAAAAAAAAAACAAAAACAAAAAATCAGAAATAAAATAAAAAGTGGATCGGCCCAAGATTTTAAAAATTATTGTAAATTATTTGTTTTTTTGGCAAGAGGTTTGTTTAACTCTCCCTCAAATTTTAGTTTTATTCTTGTCAAAACCCTTTACTTCTCTGCCGACTTCTGTCTGTGCCCTTGGAAGACTGGTACCAAAATTTTCACTCTACTGTGGTGTATTATAGCATTTTCGGGAAGCAATTTGTTCGCTCATTGTTTTTTTTTTTTTTTTTGACGTGTTCACTCATTGTTGGATGAAAACAACTGTAGATTATTGAAAGAGCAATATTTTGAACAGAATTTTCACCATTGCAAATATTTGGGCGTTGTGTATTTGATATCAGTTTCACAAGATTTTTGATCTTAAAGTTATGGAGGCATACAAACTGTTCTAGAAAGAAAAACTCATGTGATTCTTTCAGCCGGGATTGATGCTTTTTGGCCATTCACTAAAGAAGTCATCATTAATGAGGATTGTGAAACATTTGGGATATTTCACTTCATTTATAATTTGACATGTAGAATTCTCAAAACTCTCATAGGCCAAAGTCATGTCAGTTTTGAAGGGTTCTGATACAAATTTTGGTAAAGTTCATGCTTATAAACCGGCTTCAAGGGGAAAGTGTCAAAAAGCTTATATACACATGATTAAAGGTTAAATTTAATCCACGTGTGACACTAGAATCGTCCACTTTATGACTTAACCACAAAGCCATAATATATTTGATCCCATGTTGTCAAATGATACAATATTCTAAGTAAAATTTACCCTAAAAAACCAGCTTACAAGGGAAAGATGCTTAATAACTTATATATATAGTTAAGATTTGACTTACTACTCCTCCACCAACAATACGGTATGAAGAGTTTTTTTTTTATATATTTATTCTCTCTTTCTTCTTAATTAAAGTTCTTTATTTTCCACGCATTTCCAAATTGATGCTTCAAGTTCATATCAACGCTTGATAAAAGTTTGAGTAATGTTATTTAGTAAACTGGTATATGATTACCATATCATTGGAATTACATGACAATGAAAATTTGTTTTAATTTTTTCATTTTTTACAAGATTGTATAATAATTATATAACGGTGTAAAATATAATCTTACTCATCTAGAGGTTAATATGATTACAGCATCTCAGGATCATGATATAATTGTAACATAAAAAAGTAATGTGGTGAGAGATGCAAGGTGGCCCAAAGAAAGTTTTTCTCGAGTTAAAAAGAAAAAGAAAAACAATACATATATATATGTGTTAATAAAGGTTTCATTCAGAGAGGGGTAGCAGTTAACATGGTACGCCACGTTTTTCAATGTAGACACATGAAATATTTTATACAAAATTGGTCATGTTTCTTGAGCTTCTCAACCGACCTTCTTTGTTTGCTTGGTGATTATTGTGTGTTTGACGATCCCATCAAGATCAAAGTTTTAAAGGTGTATCACCAACCAGTAATATATTGCACTTCCAAGCCTCCACCTCCAAGCTATAACTACCCATCTTCAAAGCCTCCTCTATCTATATCTCCTAGAAACTTCCATCCTTATGAAAGAGACTTTGTTACTAAATAAACAATGGCAAGTTCTAAAATGGAAAGCTTGTCGCAGACTTCACTGGTTCATCATTCTCAAACTCTCCAATTCTTTTTTTCTTTTTTCCTTTTACTTTTTTTTTTTTTTTTTACTTTTAATTTTGTATTATTTTTATTTCTTTTTTATAACTTGGGTATCCCGACAAACCACCCCTTCTACATGGGTCGGATAAAAACTTGGGATTCAAATGAAGCCTAATTTTTATTTGACCCACGTAGGGGCCTCAACCTCTTCTACAATTGATGTGAAATAACTCCAATAATCTTTCACACACCGGGCCTTGGATTGGAGTATAGACAACCCATTTCTCCCACAGACTGTTGATTCGAAACTTGTTGGTTGAACTTGGATTCGAACATTAGTGTTGGGTGGTCTTGGGATCTCTCAACCCCAAAAGCTAACTCAAGGTGTAAGGTTTTCTCTCACACTTACAAACTAATTACTACTAGCCCTCCACAACCGATGTGGGTAAATTTCTTAGGGAAACACCTACGAGTGAGAACTTGAGCTTTACCCAATTTGTATGAAGGGGCTCTTTGCCCTGGAGTCCCGAGAAATTAGTCAAGGCAATGCCCCCAAATACTCGGATATAAATAAAAAAATTTAAAAGAAAGAAAAAAAGAAGAAACAGAAACTTTCAATTAGGGTGTATGAGAGAGATGAACTAGCGAAGTTAGAGGCAATCTTTCCATTGTAGAACCTCCGGCTGGTTGGTTGTTTAGTCATAAAATCTCTTCCATAAGGAGGAAAGTTTGATTTGATAAGGGTGAAGAGGTGGTTATTGTTACTAACATCATAGCCAGAGTCCCCAAAGAAGAACATTGCAGGAGCATTTTGCACATCTACCACAAATAATCCATTATTTTGATTTGATGTTTTGGGTTAATTTTGGTGTTTTAGTGTTTCGCAAGTTGTTAATGGAAAACTATGGTCTAAATGTGAAAGATGCAAAGAAGTTGAAAAACTGCATTTTCTGGACGTGGGATCGAACGCACTAGCATTACACTCAAGCACTTTTGCACTCGAGCCCAGTGAGGGCATGCTTGAGAGCACCCGTGCCTAGGCACAAGCAAGCAACACCTCAACCCTACGTCGTAGAAGAAATGTTGCAAGCCCGAGTGCTATCGAGCACACTTGTTTGACCTGGCAGTGCCGAAACCATAAAATTAGTTTATAAATACCTTTTTTTTTCTAGGGAAATGAACAAAAGCCATCCAAGGGGGCTGCTAGGGCCAAAAATGGAGAGAAGACAGAAGAAAATTGTAGGGTTTTGTGCTCTCAATTTTGGTGTTTAATTTCGTAAGCTTCTCAATTACTCCATGGATTCAAGTATGTTTGTATTTTCTTTCAATTACATGAGAGGCTAAACCCCCAACTAAACTTAAGGATAAAGCTTCACAGATGATTAGCAATAGTTAGTTCCGTGTAAATTGATATTTTTCCAATAACAAAAATTGTATTTCTCATTTATCTATTTATATTTCAATTAATTGTCAACCACTTTTAATTGATTGCTTGTTTTATTTGTTAAATATTGGATATCCATTGTCATTTGTTCAATGAATACATTGGATCCTTCATATTAAGTTGGATATCCATTGTGATTTGTTCAAAGAACGAATACATTGGATGATTTAATTCAAATCGGGTATCTTTTGTCATTTGTAAAATGAATAGATACTTTGAATGATTTAATTAAATCTTTTTCAAAAATAGGACATACATAAAATGTGTTGGTGAAAACTTTGGATAATATTGGTAGGCATGAAAGTTGTTGCTATGTAATTGTGAGCGCTAATTCAAAAATCTTAGTGCTTGTCCATTTATTTATTTTAGGGGTAATTATCATTTCCCCCCGTAAACTACCACGCGATTACCATTTTCTCCCATGAACTATCAACTTTACATTATACTTTCCATTTACTTTCATTTTGTTACCAAAACCCTCCTTCCATTATTCAAGGCCGTTAAGTCGGTGAATAATACCTATGAATAGTATTGTGAACAATGCTATCAATGTAAATAGTGTCGTGAATAGTATCGTGAGCAGTACGGTTGACTGTTCGACTTAACGACCTTAACTAACAAAAATGAGGATTTTGGTAATGAAATGGTAACTCATGAGGGGTGTAATATAAAGTTGGTAGTTTATGGGAGGAAATGGTAATCGCGTGGTAGTTCATGAGGGGAAATGATAATTACCCCTTTATTTTATCTTGTTTTAGTTTATGTTTGTCTATTTTTAATTCCAAAATTACTCAATTTTCAGAACTAGATTAAAGTTTAATTAGTTTAAATAAAAATTGTTTTCAAAAACACAATTCTCTATGTATTCAAACTTGCACTTGCAAAAGGTATATTGCAAATGACTCGCGCACTTGTGAGTATCTTTTAAAACTCACAACAGCAGCTAATGAGGACGGTGGACTGTTGCGGGAAGACCTGGGTTGACCAGAGGAAAGTATATCGAGTTTTAAAGAAAACCCATCTCCAAACCATGGCAGATCCAAGTTTCAGGGTGGAGGACAGTGAGTAGTGAGTGGCGAGGAGTTGGACTGAGAAGGAGGCAAGTAGCCTTGGGCATTGGAGCGGTGGATGGCTAAAGGTGGTGAAAAAACATTGTGTTAGAGGGTGGAAATGAAACGAGAAAGCCAAGAGAACACCAACTTAGGAGTAAAGGGGGGGAAAGAGGAAGAACCTTCCCTCCTTCCCAAACAACCACACAATCGGTGGTAAAAAGCCTCACAAAGGAGACACATTTTCTCTACCTAGAGAGAAGGAAGAGCTTTCCTCACTAGAGAGAAGCCATGAATTTATCTTTTTATTTATATAGTGATTGCACTTGGCATAAGTAATGTCGAGGTTGGTAACATAAGCTTCTAACCAAGTAGAACATTAATATATATAATAATTTCACCATTTAATATAGGAAAATGCTAGGGATTATCCTCATAGGTTCTCATGGCGTTCTCCCAGTCTTACATAAAACATGATTTAAGAAAAAAAATAAAATTGTAGTGGCCTCCACCATTGGTTTTTTTAGGCATTAGCACCAAATTTGAGGCATTAGCACCAAAATTGAGGCATTAGTATCAAATTTATGATGATCAAATCCATTTTTGGTGATATCATCCCTAAAATGTTAACCTTTCACTCTTAGGTTTTAGTTTTGAATCCAAAAACAAGTTTTAAAGCATTAGAACCTAACTATTAACTCATAAAAATTAATCTGTTAGTAAAAAATGGTACTACAACTTTATTTTTTCTTAAATCATGTTTTATGTAAGACTAGGAGAACGCCAGGAGAACACTACGGAGAGAATCCCTAGCAAACCTCTTTAATATATATTTTACTTTTTGGATAAATTCATCATGTGGCGTTTGTATAGTCTATGTTATTTTTAAGTTCAAATGTGAAATAGATATGGATTTTATCTAAAACATTAGGGTTTAAGAAAACACTAAAACAATTCCAAAATACTAAGGCCCCGTTTGGTTCGCAGATTAGGTCATTGGATTGGACTAGCTAACACTGGTGTTAGCTAATCCTTTGTTTGGTAACATGCTATTCCGAGTAGTTCCCATGGGACTACTAATCCCATATTACATAGATTAGCTAAGCCACTCAAAAATGAGTGGCTTAGCTAATCCTTTCCTCTAGAATTAAAAATATTGTGTAAAATTACCCAAAAAAACCCTACGCTTCTCACACCTCTCACAATATTATCTCTCAAAGCAACGTTCTTCATCTCTCAAAGCAACGATCTTCATCTCTCAAAGTAAGATATCTTTCTCCTCTCTTATTTTCGATATCTATTTTCTTGTTTATTTCATTCTCATTGTGTTTCTTGGATTTTTTTTCTTTTCTTAGTTTTTTTTCCTTCTTCATTCTCTCATTTCTTCATTCTTTCTCAATTTTATTTCTTTCTCTTCCTCAAAGTTTTTTCTTTATTCTTCTCAATCTTTTTTCATTCTCTTCCCCGAGGGTTTTTTTTTTCAAATCACACAGCTTTGCTTTTCTTCTCTCACTTGTTTTCCTATTCAGATGGAAATCACCGATATAAAATATGAAATATGGTGATTATGTTTTTTTATATATAAATAATTTTAATTTTCTAGCATAATTGCAAAAAAAAATCCAATGTACATGACATAATTAAAAATATATATATAATATAATTGTTTATGTTTTGAAGAAAAAAAGGTCCTTAATAATATAAATTGTATTCATATTATAAGGGTATTTTAGGAAATAAGATCAAATATTTATTCTATTCACCAACATATTGTATTATACCAAACGAAATAATAGGATTAGATAATCTATTCCAGCGTTACAACCAAACAAAGGAATATGAATAACTAATCTATTCCCAGTGGTAGCTAATCCCAGTAATAACTAATCCTTTTCCGATGGACTAGACAATCCGCAAACCAAACGAGGCCTAAAAGAGTTCCAAACTATTTTTAAACTCATTTAAAATATGTCCAAATAGAGGCCAAAATGCCCATTATCTCATTTTGTGATAACGAATAATAACCACATTTAATAACCGTCATAACCACGCTGATGCAGACAATAATTGCATAATGCGAATGCGGATCCGAATACCTAAAAGTAATTAGCATATTATGTGAAGTTCTTTCTAATATCTAAGACGAGGCGGGCATGTTGAACCCAAATTGACGATCTTATAAAACAATTTAGACTTTCTATTTTCTTTCTGGTTTTTTGGTGGTTTTTTTTTTTCAATTCCTTGTTCAATGGGTTCAAATTAGGTCATGCTACAAAAGCCCAAAGATAAAGCGTGCTTAAGCCTCTATGCAAGTTCGAACCTATTTGAGATTGCGTTAAGTAGCATAAAAAGTATTTTAACTTTAAAAGCTCTATTTTTCAATGCAATTCCAAACATGTTGTTAACATTGTTGAAATAATGATGAGGTGGAACACGTGGAAATTATAGCGAAAGCAATATAGAAAAAAAAAATACAAGGAATTTTACAAGTGGTTCAGTATTAGACAATTACATCCACCACTCAGAACACCTCTAAGGGCTACATTGTGCTCATTAACTTTTTTTATCTACAATACAAATATCCCTATTTATATGATAATGTCTAAATACAAGTATGATAATCAAATCTCCTTAATTTGATTACAATCAACCTATAAATAGAGAATATTTAATATTAACATAATAATAAAATATATGAAAAATATATTACATTTTCGGTATATTCTAACAAACATAAATTGGAAAGAGGCAAAATATAACACAATAGTAAGCAAGTCGTTATTTTCTTTCTCGTCAGAAGATACCTGAATGAATTTTTCATTACTTTTCATTTAATGGGTAGAATTATATATATATATATCTAATTATACAAATCTCTATCTTCTTCCACATTATACAAATCTAATTATAGAAATTTGTGTGATTAGAAATAATTCTACCCATTAAATGAAAAGTAATGATAAATTAACCAAATGTTGGTACAATTTCTGGTGTGGTGGATTCAGAAGACGTGATCGTACTCCTTGATGTCGTTTCTCCTTTTAATTTGCAAGGCAAGAAAAACGGGTTAAGAGAATGCATGGGGTTGTTCCAGTGAATCCTCCTCTGATACTAAAGTTAGCTTCTTTCTTAGTTTTGTATTGTATTTATGGGTGATGAATCATGTACCTGTTTTTGTTGTCTGTGAGCCTTTTATAGATGGGACTCACAAGATGGTTATGATGACCGGGCAGAGGATCTAGGATCTGGGCGTAACGGACCGAGGAGTTGATGTTCCTGTTATCTAACAGTTATGATTGAGAGAAACCCTTCATGTCATTGACATTATTCTAGGAATGGTGCACAGCAGTTGCCGTGACTCAGGCAATTCAGATAATAGCGCATAACCGTCAGTGGCATTTAAACGTGGATCGTAACTGACCCGACGATCAAGCCATATTCAACCTGTTAGCATAATTGGTGCATATCTTGTCCATAATTATCATATCCATGCGTTATGTATATCGTTGGTTCAATAAATGATGAAAGTCCGGTGTCCATAGTCTCCCGAGGATACGATTTTGGTGAAGCTGTGTCGTATCCATGCTTCCAAAATTGATCTTCTTCTTAGTAAGCCCATATGAATGTGCTGGGCTTTTCTCCAGGTTATCAGGCTGTAGGGTTAATTGTCAGATTTATGTGTAATAAGCCCAATGACCCTAGTGTAGATTTTAGGTGTAACAATTACCCCTCAAATTCCTTCTATCGAAATTTCAAGATAAGAGAATTCTAAAATTTTCTTGATCTTCTCAAATTTTCCTTTTCAATGAGAGACCCTTCAATAGTCTCTCTTTGCTAGGGGTGTAAAGGCGGGCGGTTAAATAACCGTCCGCTAACCGTTAACCGCTATAACCACTAGCCGTTTAACCGTTTAACAGCCAACCGTTATAACCGCTAACCGCTAACTGTTATAACCGCCTAGTAGTTAGCGGTTAGCGGTTATTGAGTTTAATAACCGCTAACCGCTTTTTATATAATATATTTTGATAATTATAATTATAATAATATTTATACATATAACTTAATCAATTGATTATTAATGATTAAATCACATTTTTGTTTTCAATAATTAAATCACAAATTAAGTATTAATATATTATTACTATAATTTATATGATTATATCAGGATTAATTGATCATTAAATCATTTAATTATATAATAACAAATTATATATATATAATATGATATAACTCATAAGTCATAAGTCTACAAGTTAATCATATGATTCATATTATTCATGTATAATGATAGTATAATACTTACAATTGAATCAAAGCATTATTAGATACTTTATACTTAGAAAACATATATCACATTATCTTATATTCTTAAATCTAAGATAATTTTATTATATTAATATGATTTGTGATTTGTGAGATAATATGATCATGTAATTTAAGTATGAGTGTATGACCATTAGATCATTAGAAATTTAGGACTTAGGAGTTTGAGCATTATCATTAGATAATAAGTTCAATTAAAAAAAAAAAGACTAAGTAAATATTATAATAATTTAAAACATTAATCATATGATCTAATTTAATGAGATCATATGATTATATAATATCAAAGACATAAGTTTGTAATTGAATAAAATATTTTTGAAACTGTATATATTTATATCTTCTAGCATTTATTTATTGAATTTTTCCATATACAAATATATATTGTCTATTTTATATTAATAATAATAATGAATTTCACATCAAAACGACATCAGTTTTGAGAGAAAAAACGCATTAAGGGTTAGGGTAGGAATTTTCATCTTATTATCTTCTCCTTCCATATCTTACTCACTGTCACCGTCTCTCATGTCTACTCCGAATCTCTCGTAGTTTTAATGTTTTATTTGTATCATTAATGTTTTATTTGAACATTTTTATTTTTTTCTATATGCTGTGTTGAACTTGTTTTATATGTTTTATTGACTTTTTTTATATTTTTTTTATATGTTGTGTTGAAATTTGTTTTTATATGTTTTTTTTTTTTTTAAGTTAACCGATTATGAACTTATGATTTAATATTTTTCAATATGAGCTATTTTTATAGCAATTTGGCCAAAGAAGATGCTAAAAATACCAAAAAAAAAAAAAAAAAAGAGTGAAAAATGCTATAATGCTTTTAAAAAAACCCAAAAAAGGCAAAAAAAAACTCAATTTTAAAAAAGCGGTTATAACGGGTGATTAATTGTTTTATTAACCGCTAACCGTCAACTAACCGCTAACCGCCTAGTAAATGCGGTTAGTGAAACTTAATAACCGTTAAAGCGGTTACAGTTAGCGATTTTTGTCAATAACTGTTAACCATAACCGCCTTTATATCCATACTCTTTGCTTGGTTCATGGTAGCCGTTAATTTTTGTGTCTTATCCATTTCTGAGATCTAAGATCTGCTTGCCCCTAATATTCGGGGGTCCTACCTGGACTATTCTATAATTTAAAGAAAGATCTCCGCTCGAGCCTATCTCCTTTGAGCTAGACAGCCCATCTCTAATCGATGGAAAACAAAACCGTACTCGATAGCGCCCCTCTTTTAAGGTGATCTTTGATTTTTCAAATTCTTTGTTCTTATTCACATAGATGCGCTGTCATTTGTTCACTTGTTTCTTCATGAATGGTCCATATCTGAGCACAGGGACTTGTGAGACAGGTGTTAGTCGGCAGATGGCGCTTCCTATTGCGTCTTTGGAAAGGAAAGATAGCCCAAGTCTCATAGGTTTGGGCGTGACTGCAGGCTCATGATGGTTTCGCATTAAATTAAGAGCATCCACATCAAACTTTCTATATTTAATATTTCTTTAAAATTTTAACAAAATCTACAAAAAGTCTTCCACATCAAACTCTCTATCAAATGTTAAATATAACATTTGTCAAACATCCTCTTCAAATTTAAAGAGATCAAAAGCAAATGTTAAAATATCATCATATTATTTATATTATTTTATTGCATTCCAGTACCACTTTTCATTTTTCTTCCTCTCTTTTTCTATATCTTTCCCTCTAAAGTTTAATCCCCTCATTTTTTACTGTTTTTTTTTTTCCTTCCATGTTTTTTTCATCACTCCTCTTTTCTAAAATACACAACTGCAATAATTAACGTCCATTGTTTTTTGTTTTTCTAATAAATTAAATGCATTCATCAATGAAATCTATTGAATTAAAGATGCAATTGTGCACAAAAAATAATTGCATGTATGTGAGCATAAAAGTGAGTTTCATGGTAGTTAAAGTAATTTGGTTTCACAATAAAAATAATAATATTTGATAAAAATAACAAAATATTTAAAGAGTTTGATATTTTGTAGTCTTTAAAAATAACTAGTTATATCTAAAAAAGTATAAAAAAGTATACTTTGAAAGTTAAATTTAACTAAATTTTACATAACTTGATGTGGATGTTCTTATCACTTCGCCCGAAATTTTTTGTATTATAAAGGCTTTTTCCTTATTCTTCCTTCTTCATAACTTCAATTCTTTTGGATTTTTGCTTTCTAAAATTCCATACACACTCTATTTTCTGTTGTCATATCTTCATCTCGTCAATCTCAACTTTTCAAAACCAAAGTTGCTGATGAACACTCATCGGGAATTCCTTTGGTTCGGTGGTCAGGGGGTTCATCCGCCAGGGTCCGTCCACTGGGTGGGGCATCTTCCTCCGGGCAGTTACCCCACCGAGTCCTAATGAGGTCTCAGCGGGGTCTTGACTGAGTCCCGTCGAGGTTCAAATGGTGTCCTAGCGGGGGTCCTAATTGGGTCTAAGCTGTGTCCCAATCAAGTCTTGGCAGGTCCCAACCAAGTCTTGGGGAGTGTCGACAGTGGCCCGTTGACGTCTTATAGGGGTCCTTGCGACATTACGGTTGGGTCTATCGATCTAAGAATAAGATGTTTAAACTCAAAAAAATAATTTGCAATTTTAAAAATGAAAATTATTTTACAAATCATAAATAATGAAAATTATTTTATGGAAGTTAAAGAGTCTTTTTCTGTTAAACTGAAAATATTTTTTGTTGTTATTTTTTGTTTGCACCAAACACCCAAAAATACATAAAATATTTTTCACCAAAACAAACAAAGTCTTAAAGAAGTTCATTCCACTCATTTATAAAGTTTTCTCAACATTTGGCAATTAAATAGACCAGAGTATTGTGGATATTGGTGCATGTTCGTCAACCATCTGTCCAGATGGAATACAAGAAAGACAGAAGAGGGCCAAAGTTAATTGGAATTTTCTAAACAATTAACCATTTTTTTCATTTCTTTCTTGAACTCTCTCAAACAAAGGATTTTGCAATCATTTTGTAAGGTAGAAACATGATCGATTTGAAAGAAAATATAATCAAATGAAAATATAAAACAATAGCAGAATAAAATAAAATAAACATAAAGACTTTACATTATCCCGTCTATAATTTACTCTTAGATAGTAAAATTTTAAAAGCTACATATATATATATATATATATTTTCTATAATATTTTTTTCTTTTCCACTCAACCATGTATATATATATATTATCATTTCTTTCTTGAACTTTCTAAAAAAAGGATTGTAATCATTTTGCAATGTGGACACATGAATGATTTTATACAAAATTGGTCATGTTTATTGAGCTTCTCAACCGACCATCTTTGTTTGCTTGGTGATTATTGTGTGTTGGACGAACCCATCAAGATCAAAGGTTTAAAGGTTGTTCACCAACCAGTTATATATTGCACTTTCAAGCCGCCACCTCCAAGCTATAACTACCCATCTTCAAGCCTCCTCTATCTATATCTCCTAGAAACTTCCCTCCTTATGGAAGAGACTTTGTTACTAAACAAACAATGGCAGGTTCTACAATGGAAGGCTTGCCGCCGCCTTCACTGGTTCATCGTTCTCAAACTCTCCAATTCTTTTTTCTTTTCTTTTTTTAATTCTTTTTATTACTTAGGTATCCCGGCAAACCACCCATTCTACATGGGTCGGATAAAAACTTAGGGAACCAAACTAAGAATAAAAACTTGGGGAGTTATATAAAGCCTAATTTTTATCTGACCCATGTAGGGGCCTCAGTCACTTCTACGACTGATGTAAAATAATCCCAACAATCTATTATACATCAGGCCTTGGATTGGAGTAGAGACAACCCGTTTCTCCCATAAACTATTGGGCCAAAACTTATTGGTTGAACTTGGACTCTACCATTAGTGTTGGGTGGTCTTGGGATCTCTCAACCCTAAAAGCTAACTCAAGGTGTGAGGTTTTCTCTCACATTTATAAACTAACTACCAGCCTTCCACAACCAATGTGGGTAAATAATTTCTTAGTGAAACACCTACGAGTGAAAGCTTGAGCTTTACCCAATTTGTATGGAAGGGCTCTTTGCCCTAGTGTTCCAAGAAACTAGTCTAGGTGAAGCCCCAAATACTCGAATATAAATAAAAAAATTAAAAAAATTAAAAAGAAAGAGAAAACTTTGAATTTGGGAGTTTGAGAAAGATGAACCAGCGAACTCAGAGGCAATCTTTCCATTGTAGAACCTCTAGCCGGTTGCTTGTTTAGTCGTAAAGTCTCTTCCATAAGGAGCAAAATTTGATTTGATAAGGGTGAAGAGGTGGTTATTGTTACCGACACAGAGCCAAAGTCCCCACAGAAGAACATTGCAGGAGCATTCTGCCCATTAGCCACAAATAATCCTTTTGCTTTATTATGATATGATGTTTTGGACTCGTTTTGGTTAAGTTATATCTTTCAGCCAATTGTGTTTTTTTGGGTCAATGAACATGGCAATCAGTTGTCCATTGTCCCACTTTTTTCTTCTTCTTAAGATTGGTATTATCTTTGTGATGGCAGATGTTGTAAAAATTTTAATTACTCGCAAGTGCATGAATCGTTTACAATATAAGGATGCAAGTGCAATGTCGATCCCACAGGAAGAGAAAGACGTGGAAAGAGAGAATCGAGAACAAATATATGTGTGTGTGTGTGTTAAAACGTTATTGTACAATTTGGTAAATATTAATTCCTCAATATAATTTGATTTTTATTTATTTGTTTTCTTATTTGATTTGAACATTAATAATAGTTGATCTTTTAAGAAATTTATATATTGTATATATTTAAACCTATGGCTATGTACTGATTGGTACAATAAATTATGAAAATGACACTTTTTGCAATTATAGACTATCTCTAAAAAGTGATTCAGCTATTATATATATATATATATATATATATATATATGATATGATAGTCATTAAATTTGACCGTCAATTCTTAATAAACACTTAATTACGATTGTTATATTAAAAATATTATCAACGATTATTTAAGAGAAAAACACACTATACACCCTCAAAATTTTTCTTGAATTTTAATTTGGCCTATAATGTTTAAAAATTGGCAATATACCCTATCAAAGTATCAAATTCCCAGTGTGACCCCCATCCATTAGCAATTTTCATCTAATTTGACGGAAAATTGCTCACATCCAGAGCATGTGCATTTTTTTTGTCTAAACTTTTCAAAATTGCCCATATTTTTTTGGAAGGATTTAAAAAATGTCCCTAATTAAATAAACAAATATTAGATTAAAAAAAAAATTAGGGGTGGCAAAATGGGCCAAGTGGGAGTGGCCGAGCCACCCTCAAATGGCCATAGGAGGTGGCTCAGCCACCCCCGAATGGCCTAAGGTGTTGGCTATGGCCACCCCCAATTTTTCTACTTTTTTACTTTAATAACTTCAATTTATTACATTCCAAACAGTAATATATATATATATACACACACAAAAGAATTTTGAAAGTTCTTTAACAATGACTCTATTAATTATATGGGTAAGACTCACATATTAGAACAAAAAAAAACGCTTATTTCTCTCTCCTAGAAAGAACTCCCCTTAAGGATCTTTTTCCTTGCATCTTTCTTCCCTTTCATTTTTCTGAATCTGGTTTCTTATTCTCTAAGCCTCCATACCTCCTCTAATCCATCCCTTCCCCTACTACTACTTGTTTTCTTTTATCCCTACTACTACTGCTGCTATTCTCCTTTCTTCCTTCTCTTCACTACATATCACTCCTACCTCTTCATTAATCCACGGATTTTGAACACATAATTTCACAGACAGAGGCACTCTCCTAGGAGGACCCCTCTAACCAAATTGAAACCATACCAATAAACCACACCCCTAATGAATGCTTGCCCCTAGTAGGACATCTTATATCACAAAAAACCAACAACAATCAAACTGTCTATGCAGCCCTTAACAAGGCTTGGGAATTTGCTCTGCCCTTCTCCTTTGCTGTTATTGGCCCAAACAAATATCTGTTCAAATTCTCCAAACAGGAACACCTAGACAGAATCCAAAAACAAACCACTTGGAATGTTAATGGATATCTGTTCTCACTACAAATATGGTCTCCTTCGACCACAATGGGGGAACTAAAGTTCAATCTTTCTCCTTTCTGGATTCAAATTCATTGCTTTCCTCTGGCCAACCTAACCCTCCGGAATGCAGTTGCTATAGGCAAAGGATTGGGGACCCTCATGAAAGTGGAGGACTGTAATGGAGCACAACAGTCCTTCAGAAGCTATCTTAGGATCCTAGTCCAAATAGAAGTCTCATAAGCATTGAAGCCCGGATTTTACTTGAGCCGTGAGGAAGGAGAGCCACTCTAGATCTCATTCAGATATGAAAGGTTAGATATCTATTGCTCATCATGTGGAAGAATTGGTCACTATGATCAACACTGCAAAGCACCACCTATAGAAATTATTTCAGGAAAATATGCCATCTCCCTCAAAGTAAACATTTTCTCAAATTTGCTAACCCATCCTTCTGGTGTTTGGGGATACACAGAAGGTGTCTCCTCCCAAACTCAGCCCCCCTCAACCCAAAAAACCACCCTGTCCACTGGAGTAAGGCACAACTCTCAAGAATACCTAAACCCCACTATCCTTAATCCCTTCAATAATCTGTAACTACAACCTCAACACTCAACACGCCCCTCTCTTGATCCACCCCCCCTTCAAATCACCCTCTCATAGCATTAAATGAACCCCCTGCCAAGCATGTATCCTCCTCTGGTAGTTATCATGCATCTTCTACAGAAACGGCAACACATCATCACTTAACCCAACCACTCACCCCTATTGAAACTTGCACCCTTACTGCCTCTAATTCTAATCTGTTTCCTAGTTCAATTTCAATTGAACTTAAACACTTCCATCCTGGGCCAAGCAGCACCTTTAATAAAAAAGCCCAAGCCAAAAAGCCTCATATCAGCCCACCTCCTTCAACTAAAATAACTAACCCTCCCGCCAAAATTTCCTAGCCTTCACAAAACACTCTTACTCCTGAAATCAACATACCCCAAACCCCTACTCCATAAATCATCACACTCCAGACCCCATTGACTCTCCCCCCTGTCATCACTGAACCAAAAAACCTAAGCTCCAAATAAACCCCCACAAAAAGAAAAGACACAGACTCTCAAACCCCTCCAACCCCCCAAAAAAAGGGCAAGCTGCCCATCCTTCGATCACTTGATATCTGATGATATGGATACCTCCTATCTAGAAGAAACTCAAGACCTCAATCCAATCAATGACCCTCCTCATTCCCTCAAACATTTCTTCAGAGCCTCCAAAAGGAAAGAAGTTTGCTTATCACTCCTTCTTCTCCAACAAGTCAGGGGACAGTGAACTGTCCTCCAAACCTTGATGAAACTCATCTCCTAGAACTACAGAGGTCTTTCCAGACCTGTTGCAGTTCGTTCTTTGAGGATGCTAATCAAAGATCACAACCCTGATATCCTCTTTCTGTTAGAAACCAAAACCTCTCCCCTAGTCATTAATATTCTCAATGCTCTAGGTTTCTTTCTTCTTAGCCAAGTTGCTCCTTCAGGCTCTAGTGGGGGTCTTGTCCTCACTTGGAGGCCTGGAGTTGATTTGGAATACTTCTCCTCTAACAAGAATTCCATCTCTACATGGTGCTACTCGGATCCCCCTTAGTCTCCTTGGATCCTCTCCTGCATATATGGTCCCCCTGACCATAGAGATAAAACTAGTTTTTGGGACTTCTTCACTACTAAGGGTGAAAATTTTGTTAGTCCATGACTGTGTATAGGTGATCTAAATTTTGTGCTTGACCAAATTGAGAAGCAAGAAAGTAGGTTGGTTGCCAACTCCTCAACTTGCCCATTCAAGCAGTTTATAGATCACTTTGGTTTGGTGGATTTAGGATTTGCTGGAAATCCATTCACCTAGTGCAATAACAAACAAGGTCAAGCCTCCATCAAAGAAAGACTAGATAGAGGGCTAGCTTCTCTTAGTTGGATCCACCTCCACCCTAAATATTCCATCCTCCATATCCCTGCTACAAACTCTGACCATCACCCAATTTTGCTTAATACGGATTATCACTCTGCTCTCCTGCCAAGACCCTTTAGATTTGAAGAATTTTGGACTAAAGACCCCACCTATGCTTTAGTCATACAAGCAGCCTGGGAAAAGCCTGTTGTTGCCCCCCTGCTCAATGCTTAATCAAGAAACAGCTTCACACTAAAGATTCTCTTAAAAGATGGAATGCTTTTCACTTTGGGAACATTTAGAAAAAGATCAAAGCTACAAAGGTCTTGATTGATAAAGTGCAGCACCTCCCTCCCAACCCCAGCTCCTTTTCCTCATAATCCAACCTGAAAATTTGTCTTGATGAACTGCTCATTCAAGAAAAAACCCTTTGGAAATCTAAATCAAGAGAGCTTTGGCTTACATGCTCAGATCTTAATACAAAATTTTTCCACTCCTCCACCATCATCAAAAGAAGAGCCAACTCTGTCAATTTTTTGAAAACCAATGCAGGGGTTGGATCTCGAATAGAGAAAAAATAGGTAATAATTTTGTGCGCCACTTCACCAATCTGTTCTCATCAACCTTGATGTGGATCAGATAGCCTCAGAGTTCATGAAGACAAACATGAGTGACGTAAGCGTGAAGACACCCCAGAGGATGGTAACACGCTTGCAAACTCGAAGGACAAGAGAACTTTGTCCGGACGGCCCATCAGCCCGTCCCGACCTAGCTTCGTGAAGCTTCCGTAATGCGCGTCAGAGGTTTTGATCCCTGCCCGGAAGAGTTATTTTTAGTGTCCCGTCCTGACGCTTAGCCGTTTTTGGCTTAAACCGCCTTTTTAGTTACTTTTCCTTTTAGGACTCATTTTAGTTTACTTTTCCTTCTAGTACGCGAATTTGGTTTACTTTTCCTTCTAGGATGTGTAATCCTAGTTTATGTTAATCTCTTTTATGCTTTAGCCTCTAAGCCTATAAATACAAGCTTAGACCCTTGAGAAAAATAGTTTATTATTATTGAGTTTGTTTAATAAGAATACTCAAAGTTGAGTTTCTTAGTTATTTTTCTTCAGCCTTTAGATAGTATCTTTTGCTTAGAGAAGATTTCTTTGATTTTGTGATAGCCTCACAATCTTAGGAATATTTATCCATTATGTTTACTATTTTCTTGATTATTTACGTTCTAACACTGCATCAATTGCTATCAGAACCCAGTCTCTTTCCATGGCACCAGTCACAAGGGGAAGGGGTAACCGCTTTGCACAATCGGATAACGGTTATGATCACGAAGAGCCAGTTAGAGAAGAATCACCGGCAGCCTATCAAGCACATTCGGAGGCACAATTTGCAAGCTTAAGGGAACAAATTGCAGTCCTCACAAGGCAATTGTCCATCAAGAATGTTCAAGACAGACGTCGGCATATACCCTCACCGCACGACTCGGAGGAGGAAGACACATGTGTGGAGGATGAAAACGAAAACCCTTTTGCGGAGCGCGGAGTGCATAGACATCAACCTCTTGTACAAGCTCAGGCCAATCGGTGAGAATCCGTTTCAAACTCGATATTCTGGAATTCAATAGGGTCTCCAACTCGAGGACTTCTTGGATTGGATAGCGGCAGTTGAAGAAGTTCTTGATTTCAAAGGGGTACTTGAGGATCGACGAGTTTCTTTGGTCGCGACCAAGTTCCGAGGAAGAGCTACAACGTGGTGGCAGCAACTGAAGCAATCCAAGACTCGGCTAGGCAAATCAAAAATCAACAGATGGGAGAAATTGTTGAAGCAAATGAGGCCGGCCTTTTAGCGATACAATTACACCCGAACCATGTATTAGCGGTTACAGAATTTAAGCCAAGGTTCGAAGACCGTGGATGAGTACGCGGAGGAGTTCTACAAATACTTGACACAGGTTGATTTAGCCGAGATGGATGATCAATTAGTATCCCGATACATCGGGGGGCTGCGACAAAACATTCAAGACTCATTAAATCTTTTTGATCCCAATAACGTATCTGCGGCTTATCAAAGAGCCTTTCTATTGGAGAAAACGACAGCCAGAGGATCCACAGGTTTCTTTGGGCGTGGCAAAGGGGGCAACACGACTTGTTACAACGGGCCGTTCACACCTCGAAACACCACCCAATCAACAATCCCAAACCGGGCTCCAATTACAACCAGTCCACCTAACTTGAGTGCAACTATGAATGGGCCTAAATGCTTTAAGTGTGGTGAACTGGGCCACAGAATTGCGGATTGCCGCAAGGGAGATAAATGTATGTATTAGTCATGCATTTTATGAGTGTTGAAGTTACAGATTGGTATGGTGTTTTCATGTGAGGATCTTATAATGAAATTTCATATTGGTATGGTGTTTTCATGTGAGGATCTTGTAATGAAATTCCAACTTTGGTAATTTTGGCATGTTTATACAGGTCTTCCACATACTTTGTTTTAAACTAAACAAGGTAAAACCCACATGGGATTAATGTGTTTGTGTTCAAATACCAACAAATATTGCAAGATTGATTGAATAATTACATTGTGGAATAATTACATTCTAGGTACATAGGACGCCAATTTTATTATGGTATTAAGATTCCCAATATTGCAAGATTGATTGAATAATAGCGGTGGAATAATTACATTCTAAGTACATCGGATGTCAATTCTATTATGGTATTAAGATTCCCAATATTGCAAGATTGATTAAATAATAGCTGGTGGAATAATTACATTCTAGGTACATCCAACGCCAATTCTATTATGATATTAAGATTCTCAATATTGCAAGATTGATTGGTTTACATTTCTAAGTCTTACAACACATAGGTTCATATACTCTGACATGGGAATAATAAAGTTTAACTAAAGAAAATAAATCCCACACGGGAATCATGTCTCTAAACTAAACACCTTTTAGGGCTAATGCGTTTAAACAAAATAGCTCCACAAGGACCACATAATTCTAACATATTGCAAAACCACCACAAAAAACTTCAGCATCATCCACCCAATCCACCGTGATGGCCAACCTTAGGACAGCATCATACGACCTAATTTGCAGAAGTTATGACCATTGGCAGTATATCCAAAGAAGACCATACATAGTGCAAACATCAATATGATTCATGAACACACAATTATTGTTTGGTAATTCTTCTTCATTGCATGCATCTTTACGTCCCCGATCTCGATTTGTTTACAATATTGGGATATCTCATCCAAAATTTGTTCCTTCATACGTTGAGCTTGACTCTCCATTTTTGCTTTCACCTCCCCAACTTCAACTTCAACCAATGTTTCACATCGTTTAGCTTGAGCCTCCAAATATTCATGTCTTTGGTACAAATGATGTACCACCTTCCTACCAAAGGAGCACATTTTTGGATCAAGCCATTCAAAGTAATCGCAGTCTTGGTTAATTTGCAAAACACATGGGTACATACAATTACCAACCTAAATCAAAATAAACCCTAAACAAAACACATTACAACACACAATTACCAACCTAAATTAATTAAATAAACCAAACAAAAAGCAGCAAACATATAGTGATACTTGCCTTCCAATTTTCGTAACTAACAAACCTCCGTCCAAAGTTTCTCTCAATGTGGGCTGTTTTGACAACAGTGGGCCGTTCGCAGAAGCAAATACATTGCATGGCAGATAAAGTACTGCTATGAGCTAAACCAAAAGAGCTTGCACCTTCGTTTGAGGTATCCATTCTACATGATATAGTAATACATATCATTACTCTACTCACATTTCAAAGCATCCATACTACCATCATATAATCGAACTAAAGTGGTAATCTGAAACACAAGCTAATATTTTTTTTGGCAAAATAATTACAGAATGACAATTAACTACTACATCAGACCACATAAAATAGCAACAGCCAACCAAGCTACAAATGTTCACCCTAAAAGAAATCAAAAAGTAATGTGTTTATTGGAGGCTAAATAAATGAAAGAATGCCAAATAAATTAATGAATTCAAACCCATCAAATATTTAAGTTAATTAACAACAATGAAAGCTAAAAAAAAATAAAACTTTTTGCCAAGAAATAGAATTTGAGAGGAAAACTTTTCTAGTCCCCCCACTTATACATGTAGTTCCGCCCCTACTAAACCCTAAATGAAAGAATAATAAACAAGAGGTGGATAATATTACCCTAGACAACAAGAACCATACACAATATTCCTATAAAAACCCCAATTTTACACAAAACACTTAATTTTACAGAAAACCCTAAAATAATAGATGGAAAATGGCGATACCTCATAAAAAAGCCAGTTGGCGTTGTCGCCTGTGTGTTGAAGATGAGAAATGATGAAGGGAAATGGTGAAGAAATCTCCACGAGTTCGCTGTCGTTGCTGTCGCAGGGCTGGGACCACGAGAGTTCTACAAATCTTGTCATTGTCGTACTTGACCGTGTGGGTTTGTTGGAGTTAAAAAGGTGAGGACCAGCATGCGTGTGTGGACCAGCGTGGGGGAGGATAAGGCACACTGAGGGGAGGGCAAAATTGGAAGAAGTTTGGTTAAAAACGCACGTGAGGCGCACATGTGTGAGATTCCGTCCAAGTTGCTGTTAAAAGTTAACAGAAGATTTGTTTTGCAAGTTTTTAAAACTTCAGGGGGTAAACTACCAATTTTTAGACTTTGGGGTTTAAATTGAAAAACCCCTAAAACTTCAGGGGTAAAGTGAATTTTGCCCAAATAAGAAAATGATCTCTTGCCATCTGGCGCTATGGGTAATCCATCGGAGTGGGCTGCGATGGTGGACAACTCGCCTTGCCAGATAGGATGGTGGAGAAGACAATGGTCACGGCGTGCAGGGGAGACGCGGAGGTTCACAGTGCAGATCTGACCGTGAGATTTGGTAGACGATGGTTGGATTTGGTTGTGGCTGTCGGCGGCTAAGAGACATAAGGCCAATGGATAGGGTAGCTGGTGCTGGGCTTAGATCAACAACCGGGTTTTACGAATCTGTGGCTGGGTGCAGAAAAGATCGATAGAGAACGGCACAGCTGAGCAGGGCTTTTTGGACGGTGGACTGCTGCTGGCAATGGAAGTCGGCATTGGGCACCGAATCTGAGACGGGGAGGGTGGAAGAGAGATCAAACCGGGCTGTGAGTGGTGGAACCCGACACTATCCGTTACAGGAGGCGGTGTGGCAGTGATGAGCTGTTAGATTGCATATCTCTTAAAGGTGGAATTGGTCACCAGAAGCACCCTTTTTTTTTTCAACAAAAAAAAATCTTGCATTTACGATGCACAAAAACAGTGACTAAACACAAGAAAAAAAGGAATTATAGTAAAAAGAGGACTATCAAGGGCTCAAGATTCTCCCACGACGCTGCAATGCAGATATGAATTTTTTAATTTTGTTTTGAAACGGAGAAATACAATAAAAAGGAATAAAAGACTCTACAGGACCATTTGGATCGAACACCGGCGTAAGAAGGGGTGGGCAAAAACCCACCCAACCCACCTGATCCGATTTGCCTCGCCTTGATCGCCCAAACCTGCTGATTTTTAATGTTTTTTTTTTTGCTGTTACGAGTTGTACAATACCCAATCGGTACGGGTTGGGTCACGGATTTAATTTTAAAATTTCAGCTAACCGACCCGACCCGCCTAACACATATGCTTAAAAGTTAGAAAACCCTAAATCTATCTTTTATTCCTCATTTTTTCACATAGACAGCCTTCGCTCCAAAGACCCAGTGCCTCTCATGGTATCACTTTGTCTCTCAGTCTCCACCCCCGCCGTTCTCTCTCTCGCCAATTGCCATTCCTCTCACTCTCGCCGGTGGAGACTGCTCCTCTTCTCTCTCTCACCGTCACGCTGATCCCAAGTTTCTCCCTCATCTCTCTCTCTCGTTCTCTGAGAAGTGAACTAACTCTCTCTATCCCTCTCGGCTCTCATAGTGACCGTCAATCTGCTGGATTTGTTACAAAAACCAGGAAATTTGAATTCTTGATGATTGAAACTGATGGGAATAAAAAATGCCCAACCCGCCCGACAAACCCGACCAAACCGCTCTGCGCAACCCACCCCTTCCTACCTAAATACCTGGTAGATTTAGTGCTTTCAATGAACATAGTGAGTAGGAATTTTCCAAACCCGATGGGCTCAGGTTGGGTGGCCAAAAAGGCCAAATCTGTCCCAAACTGACCTATGCCCAGCCCTAGGCGTAAAGAGCCACTTTCTTGTGGCCTTTAATGTCTTTGCATTTCCTTACATTCTGTCTAACAATCTCAGTGCTCAAGTCCACCACCACGCAATGCCCAAAGCTCTCTGCTAGTTCAACATCATGGTGCGTCACGGCCGATCTGATAATCACCCAAGTGGGCTCATTTTTTTTTTTTTTAATGTTTTGGTTCTTGTCATCCCTGGCTTATTTTTGGGTCTTTTTTAAGTTTGGCTCATTATTAGCCTTGGCTCGTTGTCGGCCCCTTTTGAAGTTTGGCCTGTTGTTGGTCCCTTTTTGGATTTTGGCTTGTCATCAGCCCGTTTTGAAGTTTGGCTCATTGTTAGCCTTAGCTCATTGTCAACCCCTTTTGGAATTTTGGCCAATCGGCCCTTTTAAACCCGCATTCACCAGTCACTTGCCGCTGTTGCTAGCTGCCCCGCTAGCCTCTATCTCTTCTGGCAATTACCACCATCTATGACTTGTTCCCAACCTCTGCTACCGCTATCATCATTGTTTCAAATTTTGATGCTTTAATTTATTATCTTTTCCAAACTCGAGGTGTGTAAGCTTGAGTTTGAGGGGGATGTTGAATATTTAATATTTTCTAAATTAGGTTTATTAATATTTTTCTTAACACGTTATTTCTATTTATGTTAGAATATTTTTATTCTCCATTATTATATTACCTTGTAAGGTTTATTTTCTTCCTCAATTAGTTTAGGTCTACTTTAGGGTTTCTTGGTCACTACTCATTGTCTCTCTATAAATAAAGAGTTATCTAATATAGTTTTATATAGTGAATATACAAGATGTAGCCTAAATGTCTTTCTCCACTTCCGTTCTCTTTTCTTTCTCTTTCTTATTTTATATTTTAATATATATTTCAATAGCATGTATTATATATATATATATATTTCTTAGAAAATGTAAATATAAGAAGACAATCAAATTTAGTAAATTTAGAAATGAAATGATGGTAATGTAAAAAAATACTCAATTAGAAAATATATATCACACTAAATAACTAAGAAAAATTGAAAATTGATTCTAATAACCCAAAAGAATTCCACAAAGGCTTGAACAAAATAACTAAATGAATGGAAATCGGAGTACAATAAGGAAATACTACAATAAAGATTTAGTTTAATAGAGAGTGAGAAACTTTATGAAAAATAATGAGGAATTCAACGCCCTCCACTTGAAGAGAACTCCTTAGGACCCGTTTGATATGGATAATAAGCCATTGTAAATGAGTAGTTATCTCGTTATTTGGTTAGTTTTTTATTCTTAGGAGTAGCTATTCAAAGAAAATGACTATTCTCGGCCAACTTGGCTTGGCTTGTTTTCAACCCTAATCGCCAAACTTCTCCTTCCCTTGAGGGTTGTTGCTTAGTATGTTTTGTTTAATTACAACTTATTCTAAAAGCTTAATATGATAGAAAGAGATAAATTGAATCACTTAACACCCTTTTATGTGTGAATTTAAACTCTTTTAATAGGTGAGATTTAACACATAAAATATTTAATTTAGGAAAAAAATTCACTTTACCTCTATGAAGTTTCAAGAGTTTTTCAATTTTAACCCCAAAGTTTAAAAATTTACAATGTGCCCCCCTGAAGTTTCAAAAAGTTACAATTTTAACCATCTGTTAAAATTTTCTATCAACATGGACGGAAATTAAAAAAAAAAAGCTGAGGGCAGTTTCGTCATTTCATAGTTTTCCATTCAATTTGACGGAAAATGCTAACGGGGGGTTAAAATTGCCAATTTTTGAAACTTCAAAGGGGTACATTGCCACTTTTTAAATTTTGAGATTAAAATTAAAAAACTCCTAAAATTTCAGGAAGGTAAAGAGAATTTTTCCCTTTAATTTAAATATGGTTAATTAAGAGTTAAGGTGTAGTTTCAGGACACTATTGACTATCTTAGATAGCAACCAAAACATTAGCCAAACTCTAAGACTTGAATGCTCATCCATTCTGACTTTAAATTTGAAATTAAATGATTTATCGTCATTTAATCTTGATTGGAATAGATTTTTGAAAATTTATCTTGTAACAGATTTATGAAACCATAGGATAATGATACGATGTAATTTAATTTAATTTTTTTTAAATTATAAATAAAAAAAAAAATAAAAACCAAACAAATTTGAGATACTCACAAATTTGATCTTTTAAGCTGATCTGTTATCTTGATAAGCAGAAACTAAATCATTCTTCATTCTAGATTGAAGGAGATTTTTGAAAACTTATCTTGTAACAAATTTATGAAACGTTAGGATAATGATACAATGTAATTTAATTTTTAAAAAAACAAAAACAAAATCTGAGATACTAATGAATTTAGAGTAATGATATAAGGAAGTCATTTCAAATGTAATGTTGCATTTAAAATCACTATTCAATTTGAGATGATCATTATTAAATTTTAATCTATTGGTGATTTTAAATGCCACATCATATTTGGGATAACTTTAGGAGAACTCTAGTCTTCCTTATATTATTACTCATGAATTTGATCTTCTACTAAATACTTTTTTATGTTTTTGTTGTTAGTGTGTTCCAATGTGTTGTATTTTTTATAAGGAGAAACTGCATTTTATACCATGATGTATCCATGCATTTGCATTTTGGCGCACAATGTTTAAAAATCAACATTGTGCACCAAAATATCTTGAGTATCATTTGAAAATTTTTGAAATTTTATCTTTCAACAGATTTTTATCAAATATTTTCCATTTGGACTGTCTAGGATAGCTTGCTTTTAAAAATACTAAACTCGGTCAATTTCCAAATCTAATATTTGAACAGATTATTTTGAAACCATAAGATAATGAAACGATATGATTAATTAATTTAAAAATAAAAATAAAAATCTGACATGCTAACTAATTTGGTCTTCTAATTAAGCTATATATATAGCATCCATGTCTACCGAATTTCATTATCATCCTTGCTTGCTCCTTCACTTAGAAATTTAGTTTTAAGCATTATGAAGAAATATTTAGTTGCAGCTATATTCTTCATTATTTGCTCGTTCTCATTCACATGTTTCTCACTAAACTTGCCCCATGTTGATGCTAGGGAAGTTGAGTCACATGATCATATTCTTCCAAAGCACGAGCTCAACTCACAAAATTTCTTTGGTTGGATCAATCAATGTATTTCTGTCTTTGATAAAACAATAGTAAATTGTGTTAACCGGGACTTTGTTTCCTTTGTGTCTCTTAAAGGGGAGAAAGTGCACATGAGCTCCAAATGTTGCGCGGCTGTTAAAGAGTATTATGGGCATTGCGCTTCAAAATCTCTATATTTTCAACCTCAAATGCCATTCATTAATTGGTTAATGGATAGTTGTGGTCACCAGGAACCTTCACCAACACCAAGACCAAGTGCTCCTCCACCTCCACCTCCGACTCAACCATCACCAACACCAAGTGCACCTCTACCTCCACCTCTGACTCAACCTTCACCAACACCAACACCTCCACCTCCGACTCCAACTCTACCATGTTCATCGACTCCGGTGAGTCCATCTCAACTAATTCCACCAGGTCCGCAGGGGCCTGGATGGGTTAGCGCACCCCCGAATTATAAGCCACCTGTTCCACTGCCGCTGCCTCAAGTTGTTGCTGATAAGTTTGGCGATGGCTGTTGGTCCGGCTCCAAATATTCTTCCAATTGTTGGAAAGTAAATAATGCTCCGAGTAAGACTTGTTGTTTTCTCAAAAGATATAAAGGCATCACCTGTGGCAGTGGAGAGCCCTTTGACAAACTCGAAGAATCTTGTTGTTTGACGAGAAACGAAGAACCCATATGTTTTATGATTGCTCCAAGTTATGTGGGTTCTTTGGAATAAAGGAATGTGTGTCGGTCTAGTTAAAATGCCGTTTAGGTTTGAGTGTTTTGATATTGTCGTTTAGGTTATGAGTGTTTCTTTTATTGTTTAGGTTTTATTTTCCAAGACTTGTAAGGCCATTGTCTTCTTCGTCTTTTTATTTATTTATTATTTCAAGTGTTTTTTTTTTTTTTTGTCTGAGTTTATGCTATTATAATCCGCTAATAAAGTATTTATCTTTAACGTCGGTGAATGAGTGTCCATGTAAAATATGGATTCAAGTTAAAAGCTTTCGCGATTAGTCCACTTGATTTGTTACTATCCTTTTTTTTTCTGAATTTCCATTGTTTTTATCTAGTCAAATTTCTTTCTATCATTGCTAGTTTCAAAAGTTATCCATTAAAGATAACAATTTAAAAAATAATAATAAAAATAAATAAATAAATAAAATTCATGTAATGATCGATATCCAATCTCATATAATTCTTTCTACCAAAAAAAGAAAATTTTCACTACTGCAAATTGAAAAAATTTGAAAAAAGAAAAAAAAATGTTATGTGCACAAATTAAAGTGTGTTGCACGCTGAGATTTATTAGATATATGCCGTATTTTTTTAAACGGTCAAGTTTTAATTCTGTTTTTTTTTTTTTTTACTAAAATGGCAAGTGAAATAAAATTGAAATTATAAAAAATTATAAAAAAAAAACCAAGGTATCTTCATTTGTTTCAGCGTAAAATATTTTTTAAAATATGTTTTACATATTTTTGGTCTAACCAACATATTTTTGGTCTAACCAAAAAATTCTTTAGTTTAATAAATTGTTTTGTCTTTTTAATTTCTTAAACTAAATTAGTTTCACAAATCACCGGTTCACTGTCAGACCTCTGTCGGATCAACATCGATCCTCCATCGAACCACTTTTTCAGAGGTCATAGCAAAAAAAAAAAAAACATTTATACACCAAAAACGAACAAGTTGAAGGCACGAATGACTGAAATGACGCATGCAAAAGTACTCTACTAGCTTATTTAAACTTTTTTATTTTGAATTTATAACACTAGCTTAAACATTACTGGCTTAAATTTTCTATGATCTTTGCGTTTGTTTTCTGAATATTTTGAGCTGTGTGTAAAAAAAGAGCTCAAAATATTTTGGAAATGCCATGGTTTGTTTCTTCACCTTCACTGCAGCATCAAACCTGACGAAATTGACTGCAGACTATGGTGTCTTTCATTGGTTGGGTGTTTTCCTAGCTAGCAAGTGCGGGACTCGCTATGTTTTATTGGTGCAGCAGGTACGTTGTTGGTAGAAAGTGAAAGACTTGGTTCTATGTATACTGGCTGCATGGTGGTCAATACTGGTTTCTTTTTTCCTTTTATTTCCTAGCTCCATTCTTCACTTGACATCAATAAGTTCCTAATCTCATTTATGCTTTACTCTTAGAACTTGATGGCTCTCTCAATTTATTTTCTTTAAGTTATATCTTTCAGCCAATTGTGTTTTGTTGGGTCAATGAATATGGCAATCAGTTGTCTCACTTTTTTCTTCTTCTTATGATTAATTGGTATTATCTCTGTGATGACAGCTACTGTGAAAATTTTAATTACTCGTTTGCAATATAAGGATGCAAGTATAAGGTCAATCCCACAGGAAGAGTGAGATGTGGAAAGATAGAACCGAGAAAAAAAGAGTTAAAACGTTATTGTATAATTTGGTAAATATTAATTTCTCAATATAATTTGATTAGTATTTATTGTATAATTTGATTTTTGTTTACTTGTTTCCTTATTTGATTTGAACATTAATAATAGTTGATCTATTAAGGAATTTATACATTGTATATATATATTTAAAGCGGTGGCTATATATGCAGTGGTTAGTGCAATCAATTATTAAAAGATACTTGTCACAATTCTAGACTATCTTTAAAGAGTAATTTGGATTATATATATATATATTTCAGGAAAAAAAGAAGAAGGTAGATTTCACTAGAATCATATTGGAAAATACAAAGCAAATTGCTCTGCATCAAGAATCTCACGAATACATTCTGGGGGATCATACTGCCACACCCTATCCAAATTATTATTTAGAGCCAGACGAGCTAAAACATGAGCCACCTTATTCTCCACTCGACGAACATAGCCGATCTCCCAACAAGATAAATGCAACAACATGGTACGTATATCCTCTGTAAGATGACCCTGCAGCTATCATCAAAAATTTTAGAATTTACAACTTCGACTACCACCTTGGCATCACCCTTCAGCTGGATTTGAAGCTGTCCCAAATCACAGCATATTTCGGCAGCCATTAAAGCAGCCATTGCCTCTGCAAAAGTGGGATCCAAAGAGCCTGGACGAGCCATCGTCTGCGCTACACACATAGTGACAAGATGAGCTCGTACAGCTGCTCCAAGACCCACTCTCCCATTTTTTGTATCCACACTTGCTTTCCAGTTTACCTTGAACCACCCATGAGGAGGAGCTTGCCATTCTCCAAAGTTAACAGAGCCATTATTCACATCTCTTTGTAATGTTCCAGCCGAGATTGTGTGATAATTCTTGACAGCCATGAGAGTTTGCCTAACAATAGTTAGAGAGACGAAGTGTATTTTTCCCACCATATTTAAAAAAAAACACACACACACACACTTCGTATATGTTTAGGGACCACAATCGAATTTGAGAAAAATATTTTCTGGTTGTATATTATTTATTCATTTTTGAAAGTTGCACTCTGTTTGAAAGGGACACCCGTATGGGAATATTGTAACCTAAAAATATGTGGTTGTCCTTATAGATTCTTGCAACGTAAAAATATGTGGTCAATACTTATACTTTTTTTTTTTTTTTTTTGAAATGGTACCAATATATTCATTCATCTGAAGAAACAATTATCAACTGTGAGTACATCCTGAATACACGGAGGGGAAATTCCTAACCAAACTCTCATCTCTCCTTGAACAAAAGCCTGTTTAGCCATGCAATGGGCAGCCATATTGGCTCCACGCCTAACATGTTGAAAATCCCACGTGGGAATAGCCAAAAGCTCCTCCTTTGCCGCGTTGACCAGCATTCCATACCGAGTCCAGCTGTACGTCTCATCTCGCATCACATTCACCACCTCCAGTGAATCCCCTTCAAAGACAACATGGGCCCTCCCTAGCTGTTTGCCGAACAGGACAGCGTGCCACGCTCCAACTGCTGCAGCTGTTGCGGGGTCCGAAGTAAATGGTTTCGTGCAGCACATCACACCAACAACGTGCCCAGCATGATCTCGCGCCACCACCCCCACACCCATCCGTGCGCCAGAAGAATCGATCGCTGCGTCCCAGTTGAGTTTAAGCACCCCTTCATTCGGTCTCTGCCATCGTGGGGTCCCTGTGGGTATGGACGCACCATTACTTCTCCTCTGTTCCGTTTCTGCCTTTTTGTAATTGTCCAACTGGTCTGTTGCGATTCGGTTAACTTGAACAGGTGATAGGAATTCACCTTCAAAGAATAGTTTGTTCCGTCTAAACCAGAGATTTCTGGCAACAAATGCAAACCTTTGAAAATCCACGTCCTCCAACCGTTCGAATAATTGTTCGAACAACTGTCGAAAATCTATATCTGCACTAGACCTCTTCTGAATTGTCTTCATTTGCTCCAGCCAAACATCACATGCAGCTGGGCAACTCCACAGAACATGACTCACTGTCTCAGGACCACCCCCACAAATAGCACATGTCGGGTCATCAGTAATTTTTCTCTTATACAGATTTTCCTTAGTGGGCAAAATATTATTACTTGCCCTCCATAGAAACACCTTTAAAGCTCTTGGACCCTTAAAATTCCATATAGACCTCCAGAGATTGGACATGTTGGATGAATTTGATGTGCTTCCCTCATTCCTAACAGCCCCTTCCATAGCAAAGTGATAACCACTTCGAACTGTATAGACACCATTCTTGTTTCCCATCCACACCAGTCTATCCCTATGGGAAGACGGACTGATCACCATGTTACAGATTCGCCTGGCCTCATCCTCCATAAACACTGCAGAGACAACGTGGGACTTCCACATCTTGGTTTCTTCATCAATTAACTCACTAACAGTTGCATCAATATCTAACAACTGAACCGGAGATTGAACAAGGAAAG
Organism: Carpinus viminea; assembly: GCA_013348765.1. NCBI lineage: Eukaryota > Viridiplantae > Streptophyta > Magnoliopsida > Fagales > Betulaceae > Carpinus > Carpinus viminea. The sequence goes on along the minus strand of CP054668.1, from coordinate 44,991,308 downwards.
AGTGCGGAATTTCTAACCAATGGTCCCCCCAAATTTTAATTGATCTGCCATTCCCAACCCTCCATACCATCCCTTCTTGAAGAAGCTTCTTGGCAGTCCATATACTCCTCCAAGCGTAAGACGGACGTCGACCCAGAGCTGAATCCATAAAAGTGCCATTTCGAAAATACTTCTCCCTATAAATGCGTGCAAGAAGTGTGTCGGGCTGCTGAATTAGCCGCCACCCTTGTTTTGCAAGCAGAGCCATATTAAACCTTTCCAAGTCCTAGTACCCCATTCCACCTTTATCCTTTGCCTTTCCCAAGCCTTTCCAACTCATCCATGCAATTTTTGCTTCATTCTCTTTAGCACCCCACCAAAACCGACCCATCATAGAGTTTATCTCTTTACACAAGGACTTAGGTAATAAAAAGACACTCATCGTGTAAGTGGGAATGGCTTAAATCACAGACTTTATTAGTATCTCCCTCCCCGCTTGGGAAAGGAATTTTTCCTTCCACCGATTGAGCCGTTCCCATACCTTCCCCTTGATATCCGCAAAAGTACTCACTTTGGATTGTCCAACCAAAGCCGGCAACCCCAAATATCGTTCATATGATTGGACAGCACTCACCCCCGCTGCATTCAATATCTCGGTTCTCACTTCAGGTTTTGTGTTACGACTAAAGAAAATAGCTGTTTTTCCACAATTCAGCTTTTGACCCGACACCATTTCATAGATAGCCACCGCTTCTCTAACATGAGTCCATTCCTCCAAGCTTGCTTTGCAAAACAAGAGGCTGTCATCCGTGAAAAACAAATGACTAAGCCTCGTACCCCCACATGTAATTGGCAGACCAGTGATCCGACCGTCATGTTCCGCTCTTGAGACTATAGTGCTAAGCCCTTCTGCACACAAAAGAAAGAAATACGGAGATAAAGGGTCACCTTGTCGGAGTCCCCTTGTGGGTTGTATATTACCATACGGTTTTCCATTAATAAGAATGGAATAAGACACTATTTTGATGCACGTCATGGCCATCACAATCCACCATTCTGCAAACCCAATCTTCCTCATCACGGATTCAAGGAAATGCCACTCCACCTGATCATACGCCTTGCTCATGTTGAGCTTAAGGGCCATAAAGCCTTCCTTCCCCTTCATCTTTGCATCCATGGTATGCAATGCTTCAAAGGCCACTAAGATGTTATCCGTTATCAAACGCCCTGGGATAAATGCGCTTTGGGATGGGGAGATAATGCTAGGAAGCACCTTCTTCAATCTGTTTGCTAGCACCTTTGCAATAAGCTTGTAAAGTACATTGCAAAGGCTAATGGGGCGAAATTCGGATATGTGCGTAGGAGTCTTTACCTTAGGGATTAATGCTATATACGTCTGATTGAGTTCGTAATCAAACATACCATCGTTGAGGAATGCAAGCACTGCCCTGCACAACTCCTCCCAAACTGTCGACCATGCCTTTTGATAAAAAGTTGCAGCAAAACCATCCGGCCCAGGGGACTTAAGGGGCTGCATCTGCGAGAGGGCCACATCAACCTCAGCTGCCTCAAAGGTCCGCAAAAGCTGTTCATTCATTACATCTGTGACACGGGACTCCAATCCCTGTAAACAATCTTCCATCCTTGCCGTAGGTTCAGCTTTGTATAAAGCCTCATAGAAATGGATGAAAGCCCGGCCTATCTCCTTCTCTTTTTTCCATTCACGCCCCTCATCATCTTTAATTTTCCGAATAGTGTTCACCTTCCGTCTGTGGCTAGCCCAAGCATGAAAGAATTTAGTATTTCGATCCCCCTGCATGTACCAGTTTTGTTTGGATCTTTGCTTCCATCGAACATCTTCCTGCTCTAATATTTCGTCCATCTCATCTTGAAGCTTTTTAATAGCTCCCTGATTACTTGCGCTTTCAGCTTTGGTCAGTTTTGCCAACTCCTTATTTTTAGACTTCAAAAGCTCCTCCGTGTCACCAAACTTCCTCCTACTCCACCCAGTCAAGGCTCTTTGACATTGCTGCAATTTATCACGCACAGCTGTAATGCGATTTGTATGAAGACCCTCAGCCGCCCATGCCGACTTAATGACTGAACCACACTCGTCATCCACCCACCACTTAGCCTCGAACTTAAACCCCCGGTGCCCACATTTCTTTTCTTGCTTCTCCTCATAAAACTCAATAAGAACTGGACGGTGATCTGATGCACGCTTCGCCTCAATTCTGACCTCCACCTCTTTGAACACCGAAACCCACTCCACATTCGCTAACACGCGATCCAACCGTTCCTTGGTGAAGCTGCCATCACTATGCCCATTACTCCAAGTGTATTTGGAACCACTATATCCCAAGTCACACAAAGAGCAGTTATCGATTGCCTCCGGAACTTTTCCATTTGACTCTCCTTTCGGAGATTCCCTCCCTCCTTCTCATGTTGGTTAGTGATTTCATTGAAATCGCCAACACATAACCAAGGCCTCGGTGAGAACTGCCTAAGAATCCGCATAAGATCCCATGATTCATCTCTCTTTGAAGTATCGGGGTGGCCATAAAATCCGGTGAATCTCCAACTCTTGTTCATGTCCGGTCCATTGATGACGGCATTGATGTGTCGCCTAGAGTAATTCTGAATTTCCAACCCCGTATCCTCCTTCCAAAATAGTGCCAATCCCCCCTTCCGCCCAACCGGGTCCACCACAAACATTCCTTCAAACCCCAAACATACTCGTAACCAATCCAGCTTTTTCCGTTTGCTAATTGTTTCCATTAAAAACAAAAAGCTAGGCTTCTTCTCCTTTACCATCTGGCAAAGGTCTCGAACTGTTCGAGGGTTCCCAAGCCCTCGACAGTTCCAACTAAGGAGAATCATGGCGATTAGCGGGGCTGGGCTCCAACCTCCACCATTTGATCTTCGACTGCACTCTCTTCAAGAGCTGCCCGCCTTGTCCTCTTGTCACCTCCAGACTTGTTCTTCATCAGCCTCTCATGTGATTTCCTTTTGGAGCCTGCACGCTTGAGTTCCATGCTTGAGCACAGGACCACTCACACCACGTGCTTGCCTCTTCCATCTTCTTAACAAGCCAACTCCCTTTGCAACACCTAAAGATTGCCAGCCGGGCTCCTCTGTGGAATTGGCTAGCACAGAAACCTTCGAAAAAACAACGGGTATCAGCTCATCACTAGACGCCCCCCCTCTTGGCTTACATCCCCCTGTGAACCTGTGGGAATTAGTGTTGCCGCCGCTTGCTCACTGCAGGTGGAATGTTTGGCCTTCTCCTCTACATGTGGCCTGGGCCCACAGAATAGGACAGCACCATTTTTTTTGCAGCCCATCACTCGGATCCAGCTGAAGGCCCATCTGCAAGCCATGCAACAATTCTGGACATGCCTCACCTACCCCACCTCTTGCCCCCTCAACGTGTCCCACCACCAAGCTGTCATCAGAGTCGTGCCCCATATCCATTAGACGTGGCTCTGGATTGAGCTCGAGAACTGCCTGATTTTGTTCCCCACGTTCGCAACGTGCACAGCTACCAGGTGTCCCTTTACCCCCAATATTCGGATCGTTTCCTTCCACACTCCCTAGTTAAGCGAGACCCTCCTCCCCACGAGGACTCAGCATACGTGGGTGATCTCTGGAACCCCTTCCACGTTCCAGGGGAGGTGTCACTCCACGATGAAATTGCCGACGTGGGTAAGAGGCCCGTTCCTGCCACCACCCTTCAGCCGGCTTAGCAAGTGGGGCTGCCTCTACGCCCTCCTCCCGACTTGTCCTACTTTCAGTTGGTGCTCTTGATCTTCGCCGCCCCGAGTCCACCCTCAACCACACACCCCACTGAGATACCTCCGCTGCATCATGTTGGCGCATCGGCTTCCAGGCAGGACAACCTTTCCCTCCATGTAAAAAGCGCCCACATCTAAAATAGAACATGGGCAGTTTTTCATACTTGAATGTAACCCAATGAGACTTCCCATTAAGATGAATTGCTCTACCTCTCTCCGGCGGATTCCGTAAATCAATTGCAACCCGTAGGTGTAAGCAATGTCCCCATCCCATACCATCTCCAGCAACGTCCACATCCTCCAGACTCCCTAAAGACTCCCCAATTTTTGTGCCCACTGTCTTATTCATGCATATCAATGGCAAATCATGAACTTGGACCCAAAAAGGGGAGTGAGTAAACTACATTTGGGATGGCGGCGCATTTCCATCAAGCTCATTTAAAATTAGTATTTGCCTATCGAATGACCATGGTCTCCCTGCCATCACACGGTCCTTATCATCCTTGTCAGTGAACTCAAACACCCATAAGTTTTCCTGGACCTTCTTAAAGACCACAGTACCCACAATTCTCCACAGTCGCGTAAGAACTGTTTGGAATGCTTCCTTGTTCACTCTCCGTTCTTCCCCTATCCTCCCCACCAAGCATTTCTCCCCTCTCTCACGAAAACCAGCAACCTTGCCCTCTGTAATCGTAATCCCCTCCCTCTCACCTCCAATAAGTGCTACCTTCCCACACAGTGTATCTACATCATCAGCCATAACTATCTCACGTACTAATCCCCCCAACAGCACTCCTCAGACCAAAGCCAAAAGGCCCCCGCCAGAAGACTAAAACACCTCTAATCTAGGTTTGCCGAGAGAGAAACCTAGAGAGGACTGATAGTTTTTTTCTTAATCCTCAATACTTATACTTGAGCCTTGCAAGTATGTCTGATATATATTTTTTTATTTATTTTTCATAGAAAATGTAAATATAAGAAGACAATCAAATTTAGTAAATTTAGAAATGAAATGATGGTAATGTAAAAAAAATACTCAATTAGAAAATATATATCACACTAAATAACTAGGAAAAATTGAAAATTGATTCTAATAACCCAAAAGAATTCAACAAAGGCTTGAACAAAATAACTAAATGAATGGAAATCGGGGTACGATAAGGAAATACTACAATAAATATTTGGTTGAAGAGAGAGTGAGAAACTTTATGAAAAATAATGAGGAATTCAACGCCCTCCACTTGAAGAGAACTCCTAAGGACCCGTTTGGTATGGATAATTAGCCATTGTAAAGGAATAGTTATTTCATTATTTGGTTAGTTTTTTATTCTTGGGAATAGCTATTCAAAGAAAATGACTATTCCCAACTCGGCTTGGCTTATTTTCAACCCTAATTGCCAACCTTCTCCTTCCCTTGATGGCCATTCACTAAGTCATATATATGTTGATGTTAGGGGTTGCTGCTCAATATGTTCTGTTTAATTACAACTTATCTTAAAAGATTAAGTTGATATGAAGAGGTAAATTTAATCATTTAATTAACACCCCCTCACTTGTGGGTTCAAACTTCTTTTTACACATATAATATTTAATTTAAATTGGGTGAATAAACGGAGTTAAGGTGCGATTTCAGGGCTCTATTAACTATCTTAACAGCAACCAAAACATTAGCCAAACTCTAAGATTTGAATGCTCATCCACTCTGACTTTAAATTTGAACTTGATGATTTATTGTCATTTAATCTTGATTGGAATAGATTTTTGAAAATTTATCTTGTAACAGATTTATGAAACCATAGGATGAAGATATAATGTAATTTAAATAAAAATAAAATTAAAATTAAAAAAAAAAACAACCAAACAAATTTGAGATACTATCAAATTTGATCGTGTAAGCTGATCTGTTATCTTGATGAGCAGAAACTAATTCATTCTTCAATCTGGAATGGAGGAGATTTTTGAAAACTTATCTTGTAACAAATTTATGAAACGTTAGGATAATTATACAATGTAATTTATTTTTTAAAAAAAATCTGAGATTCTAATGAATTTGATCTTCTACTAAATACTTTTTTATGTTTTTAGTGTAAATGCTCGTGTTCCTTCCAGTGTGTTGTATTTTTTTTTTTAATTAGAAACTACATTTTATTCCATGATGTATCAATGCATTTTCATTTTGGCGTATAGTGGTTAAAAATCAATATTGTACGCCAAAATATCTTGAGCATCATTTGAAGATTTTTGAAAATTTATCTTTCAACAGATTTTTACCAAATATTTTCCATCTAGACTGTCTAGGATAGGTTGCTTTTAGAAGAGAAATGATAAAGTCACTTCTCAAAAAAAAGAAATGATAAAGTCACAATATACACTCAACAAAGATTCAACTTCTCTCCTACATGTTAATTAAAAAATAAAAATAAAAATTAAAGTTTGGTGTTTTGAATTCAATTTTGTTTTTTTTTTAATTTTTTTTTTAAATGACACGTAGGAGAGAAATTGGGACTTTGTTGAATCTATATTGTGACTGTATCACATCTCCTTTTAAAAAATATACTAAACTCGGTCAATTTCCAAATCTTATATTTGAACAGATTTTTGAAACCATAAGATAATGAAACAATATGATTAATTCTTTTTTTTCTTTTTTCTTTTTTGAAAAAAAAAAAAAATCTGACATGCTAACTAATTTGTTCGTCTAATTAAGCTATATATATAGCATCCAAGTCTACCGAATTTCATTATCATCCTGGCTTGCTCCTTCACTTAGAAATTTAGTTTTAAGCATTATGAAGAAATATTTAGTTGCAGCTATATTTTTCATTATTTGCTCGGTCTCATTCACATGTTTCTCACAAAACTTGCCCAGTGTTGATGCCGGGGAAGTTGAGTCACATGATCATATTCTTCCAAAGCACGAGCTCAACTCACAAAATTTCTTTGGTTGGATCAATCAATGTATTTCAGTCTTTGATAACACAATAGTAAAGTGTGTTAGCCGGGACTTTGTTTCCTTTGTGTCTCTTAAAGGGGAGAAAGTGCACATAAGCTCCAAATGTTGCGGTGCTGTTAAAGAGTATTATGGGAATTGCGCTTCAAAATCTTTATTTTTTCAACCTCAAATGCCTTTTATTAATTGGTTAATGGATAGTTGTGGTCACCAGCAACCTTCACCAACACCAAGTGCTCCTCCACCTCCACCTCCGACTCAGCCTTCACCAACACCAAGTGCACCTCCACCTCCGACTCCAACACCACGATGTTCATCGACTCCGGCGAGTCCATCTCAAACAATTCCACCTGTTCCGGACGTACCTGGATGGGTTAGCGCACCCCCGAATTATAAGCCGCCTGCTCCACTACCGCTGCGTCAAGTTGTTGCTGATACGTTTGGCAATGGCTGTTGGTCCGGCACCAAATATTCTGGCAATTGTTGGAAAGTAAATAATGCTCCGAGGACTTGTTGTTTTCTCAAAAGATTTAAAGGCATCACCTGTGGCAGTGAAGAGCCCTTTGACAAACTCGAAGAATCTTGTTGTACGACAATAAACGACCAACACAATTGTTTTTATATTGCTCCAAGTTATGTGGGTTCTTTGGAATAAAGGAATGTGTGTCGGTCTAGTTTAAATGCCGTTTAGGTTTGAGTGTTTTGATATTGTCGTTTAGGTTATGAGTGTTTCTTTTATTATTTAGGTTTGTTTTTCCAGACTTTTAAGGCCATTGGCTTCTTCGTCTTTTTCTATATTTATTACTTCAAGTGTTTTTTTTTTTTTTTGGCTGAGTTTATGCTATTATAATCCGGCTAATTTATCTTTAACGTTGGTGGATGAGTGTCTGTAAAATATGGATTCAAGTTAAAAGCTTTTGCGATTAGTCCACTTGATTTGTTATTATCCTTTTTTTTTCTTAATTTTCCAATGTTTTTATCTAGTCAAATTTCTTTCTATCATTGCTAGTTTCAAAAGTTATCCATTAAAGATAACAATTTGTTTATTTAAAAAAAAAATCATGTAATGATATCCAATCTCATGTAATTCTTTCTGCCAAAAAAAGAAAATTTTCACTATTTTTTAGAAGAAGACTGCAAATTGAAAAAATTTGAAAAAAAAAAAAAGAAGTTATGTGCACAAATAAAATTTAAATTAAAAAATAAAAACCCTAGGCATCTTCATTTATTTCGATGTAAAATATTTTTGAAATGTGGTTTACATATTTTTGGTCTAACCAAAAAATTCTTTAGATTCAGAAAATGTTGTTTTGGTTTTTTAATTTCATTGACTAAAGTTTTACCTTCACAAACCACCGGTTCACTGTCAGACCTTTGTCGGATCACCATCGATCGGTCCTCCATCGAACAACTTTTTCAGAGGTCATAACCAATAAAAAAAAAAAACATTTATACACCAAAAACGAACTAGTTGAGGGCATGAATGACTGAAATGACGCATGCAAAAGTACTTTACTAGCTTATTTAAACTTTTTTATTTTGAATTTATAACACTAGCTTAAACATTACTGGCTTAAATTTTCTATGATCTTTTCGTTTGTTTTCTGAATATTTTGAGCTCTGTGTAAAAGAAATAGAACTATTTATTTCTTGTAACGATCATACTAACCATGGTTTGTTTCTTCACCTTCACTGCAGCATCAAACCTGCCGAAATAGACTGCAGACTATGGTCTCTTTGCATGGTTGGGTGTTTTCCTAGCTAGCAAGTGCGGGACTCGCTATGTTTTATAGGTGTAGCAGGTATGTTGTTGGTAGAAAGTGAAAGACTTGGTTCTATGTATACTGGCTGCATGGTGGTCAATACTGGTTTCTTTTTTCCTTTTAGTTCCTAGATCCATTCTTCACTTGACATCAATAAGTTCCGAATCTCATTTATGCTTTACTCTTAGAACTTGATGGCTCTCTCAATTTATTTTCTTTAAGTTATATCTTTCAGCCAATTTTTTTTTTTTTTTTTGGGTCAATGAACATGGCAATCAGTTGTCTCACTTTTTCCTTCTTCTTATGATTGGTATTATCTCGGTGATAACAGCTATTGTGAAAATTTTAATTACTCATTTGCAATATAAGGATGCAAGTGTAAGGTCAATCCCACAAGAAGAGTGAGATGTGGAAAGATAGAACCGAGAAAAAAGAGTTATAATGTTATTGTATAATTTGGTAAATATTAATTCATCAATATAATTTGATTAGTATTTATTGTATAATTTGATTTTTATTTATTTGTTTCCTTATTTGATTTGAACATTAATAATAATTGATATATTAAGGAATTTATACATTGTATATATTTAAAGCAGTGGCTATATATGGAAAGGGATCCTTTCCAATCCAAAGGAACTGAAGAATATCCATTGCTCTTTAGAAATCTAAGGCCATAAAAGACCCACATTGTTTCCCTTAAAAAAAAAAAAAAAAAAACTAATGGAAATGTTTACACACGTTATCGGTAAGTGAGAACATGTTAGGGCAAAAAGTAAGTCTGCACACGTTAGAGAACACAAAAAGACAGAAAATAAACGTGCAACTTCAAAGAAGGAAGAGACAAACAAGTGACCTCCTTCATCCTCGTTGACCGACTCAGAACTTGTCATTGGTGAGCCGGGGCCCCTGGGTCCTATGGTTTCGGGGGCCGTCGAGGGGAAGGGAGCCGGGGTCGATCTTGCCGGCGTTGATCTTCCTATGGTTTTGGGGTCGATCTTGCCTGCCAACTTGGGAGCTTGAGAGTTCTATCGTAGTGGAAGAAGATAGCGCAATTGGGGTTTCGGATGGCGGCGTATTGGTTCTCAAGGTCAAGTTGATGGTTGTTCCTCCCCCCATCAACTTGCCGGGGTGTTAAAGGATACAATACTTCAATGCGAACAATCGCAGGATTGTTCGCACCATCATTCGCTTCATCAGAATTGGTAGAAGAAAATAGAAGACTTCTGCGAACGATCGCAGGATCGTTCGCACCATCGTTCGCTTCATCAGAATCGGCAGAAGAAAGTAAAAGACTTCTGCGAACGATCGCATCTCCTATGCGATCGATCGCACACGTGTGTAATGCCCATTCTCACAGCTACAGAAGATCTGCAGATCATTATGGAAAGATTCCCTACATTACTAGACCTCCTCTTACGACTTATAGAGATGTTTTGCAGTATCAGCTGGCTGAAATCAAATCCCCCACAGAAGGAAAGGAGCCAGATAACTGGAAGACTTGGACAGCAAGAAAATAAATGTTTCCTTCTTTATTCTTATTTCCTTGTAATTGTAGTTGCCCTAGGTCTAGACGTTAGTGTATATATATGATACCATTGTATCTTGTAAAGTTATGAAATTTAAATACAACAGTTCACAAATCTTTTCACTCCGCAGAAGTGGGATCCCAAAAGCCTAGATGAGCCATCGTCTGCGCCACACACATTGTGCCAAGATGATCTCGTACAGCTGCTCCAAGACCCACTCTCCCATTCTTTGTATCCACACTTGCATCCCAGATTACCTTGAACCACCCATGAGGAGGAGCCTGCCATTTTCCAGAGTTAACAGAGCCGAGATTGTGTGATAATTCCTGACAGCCATGAGAGTTTGCCTAACAATCGTATTCGGATGTGAGAAAACCCCTCCGTGAACCACCTCATTCCGCCAAAGCCAAATTCGTCAAGCAGTGCCCACAAATATTTGGAACTTCGTCTCATCGCACTTTTCAAACGTACCTTCAGCCACTTGCAAGAAATCTGGTCCAACAAAAACGCCTTTTCTGGAATTTCGCACTCCTCGCACCCGAGACATCCCTCTTCGAAGGACAATGCCACAAGATGTGGTAGTCATTAAATTTGACCGTCAATTCTTAATAAACACTTAATTACGATCGTTATCCTAAGATGTAGTTCAATCAGCCGAGACCATGCCTAATGAAACGGAGGTCACTAGTTCGAATCCTCTCTCCCCTTTCTTGTGTGAACATGTAAAAAAAAAATTACAATCGTTATATTAAAAATATTATCAACGATTATTTAAGAGAAAAACACACTTTACACCCTCCAAATTCTTCCCAATTTTTAATTTGGCCTATAATGCTTAAAAATTAGCAATGTACCCCATCAAAGTATCAAATTCCCAATGTGACCCCCATCCACTAGCAATATCTATCTAATTTGATGGAAAATTGCTCACATCCTTAGCATGTGCATTGTTTTGTCAAAACTTTTCAAAATTGCCCCTAATTAAATAAACAAATAATATTTATAAAAGAAATTAGGGGTGGCCAAATGGGCCAAATGGGAGTGTCCGAACCACCCTCAAGTGGCCAAAGGAGGTGGCACAGCCACCCCAAAATGGCCCAAGTGCCCAATTATTTTGCTTTTTTTTTTAACCTTTTTTTTTTCAAAAATATAGGGACAATTAGGTCTGTTTAATAATTTTCATAAGAGAAAATGGAAATTATTGATTGATGGGTAACATTGCGAATTTTTTATACTTTATTGGAGTATGTTGCCAATTTTTAAACATTAAAGGCGAAATTGCAAATTGAGTAAAATTTTAGGGGTAAAGTGTATTTTTCTCATTACTTAATTATAACTGTTAGATCGTAATTTGGGTAAATATATTATAAGTCCTTAAATCAACGCGCCAAACTTTTTTATCTCACTAAGTTTTGTTTTTTTCCAAAAATTTACTCATTGGATCAATCGAAATGCCAGTAAAATAATCCATACCGTCAAAATTATCTAACTACCCTAAGTCCTAATCAAAACACACCGTTTTGCCATGTTAGCATATTAATTGTTTATTAATTTAATTTAAAATTAAGGGTAAATCCATAAATATATTACAAGTCCCTAAGTTGACACGCCAAAATGTTTATTTCACTAAGTTTTTTTTTTTAAATAAAAAAAAAATTACTCCCTAGACAATCAAAATGACAATAAAATTCCTACCATCAAACTTTTTAAACCGCCGTTAGTCCCAATCAAAATGCACTATTTTGGCACATCAGCATACTAATTTTTAATTAATTTAATTTAAAAATTATATCTAAAAAAAGAAAACGGGAGAGATAGCCAATAGTATTCCCAAATGGGGTACCAATTAAACGACCATGTGTCACATGGGGGTGGTCCGACGACCCCAACATACCCAAATGGGAGTGGCCGAAACCACCCCAATTGGGTTTAGGGGTGGCTAAGCCACCCTTATTCGGCCGTTCTAGGGTGGTTTGCCCAAAGCGGCCATCCCTCTACCCTCCCTTTTTTTTTAATATAAACTTTTTCTTTTAAGTTTTAGGTTTAATTTACAGGTTAAATACCTAATTATCCCCTAGGGTTTCACTTTTTTATTTTTTTCTCCCTAAGATTTGATTTTTATCATAGGAAGTCCTTGTGGTTTTGATAAAGGACCAAGTTAGTCCTTCCATCGTTGACCGTTAGTTGACTAACGAAAATGACACGTAGACCAATTAAATTTTGACACGTGTTATATATGTAATTTATTTTTTTTTTTATTTTAAACAAAAAAAATTAAAAATATATATTTTTAAAAAAACAAACAAACAAACAAAAATTGGGGGTGTTGGAGTACATTGCCAATTTTTAAACATTAAAGGCCAAATTGCAAATTGAGTAAAACTTTAGGAATAAAGTGTATTTTTCCCATTAGTTAATTACAACTATTAGATCGTAATTTGGGTAAATATATTGTAAGTTATTGAGTCAACGTGCCAAAATTTTTATCTCCCTAAGTCTTTTTTTTTTTTTTTTTCAAAAATTTACTCACTGGTTAATCAAAATGCCAGTAAAATAATCCCTATCGTCAAAATTTTCCAATTGCCCTTAGTCCCAATTAGAACGCACAGTTTTGCCATGTCAGCATATTAATTTTTTTGTTAATTTAACTTAAAATTAAGGATAAATATATTACAAGTTCCTTGTAAGTCGATGCACCAAAATTTTTATCTAAGTTTTTTTTTTTTTTTGAAAATTTATTCCCTGGTCAATCAAATTGCCAATAAAATTCCTACCATCAAAATTTTTTAATCAAAATGCACCGTTTTAGCACGTCAACATATTAATTTTTTATTAATTTAATTCTAAAATTAAATCCAAAATAAATAAATAAAAAATCTGGAGAGATACCCAATAGTACGTATTCCCAAATGGGGTACAAAATGACCATGTGTCATATAGGGGTGGTCCAACCACCCCAACATACCCAAATGGGGGTGTCTGAAACCACCCCAAGTGGGTTTAGGGGTGGCTCATTCGGCCGATTTGGGGTGGTTTGCCCAAAGCGGCCATCCCACTACCCTCATTTTTTTTTTTTAATATAAACTTCTTCTTTTTTCAGGTTTTAGGTTTAATTCAATTTAGTTTAGTTTATTTTGTATTTTTTGGTTTTTTTCCTTTAATTTCTTCTTTAACTTTGTATATAAAACTTCTTGATAACCAGAAACTCATCCACTCTTCAATCTTGAGTTTAATTTTGAACCTGATGATTTTTCGCTATTTGATGCTTCTTGGATATCTTGTGCATCATTTGAAGATTTTTGAAAAATTATCTTCAACAGATTTTGACCAAATATTTTCCATCTGGACTTTCTAGAATAGCTTGCTTTTAGAAATACTAAACTCGGTCAATTTCCAAATCTTATATTTGAACAGATTTTTGAAACCATAAGATAATGAAACGATATAATTAATTAATTTTTTTTGAAAATAAATAAAATAAAAATCTGACATGCTAACTAATTTGATCTTCTGACTAAGCTATATATATAGAGGTTTGCTAGGGGTTCTCCTCGTAGTGTTCTCCTGGTGTTCTCCTAGCCTTATGTAGAACATGATTTAATAAAAATAAAATTGTAGCACCGTTTTTTTGCTAATGATTAATTTTTATGAGTTAATAGTTAGGTTCTAATGCTTTAAAACTTGTTTTTGATTCAAAATTAAACCTAATGGAAGGTTAACCTTTAGGGATGATATCACCCAAAATGGATTTGATCATCCTAAATTTGATGCTAATGCCTCAATTTTGTTGCTAATGCCTCACAAATTTGTTGCTAATGCCTCAAATTTGATGCTAATGCCTAAAAACCGTAGTGAGGCAACTACAATTTTATTTTTCTTAAATCATGTATTATGTAATAGAACACCAGAGAATCTGAGAACTAGCATTTTCCATATATATATATTCATTATCATCCGTGCTTGCTCCTTAAATATTCACTTAGAAATTTAGTTTTAAGCATTATGAAGAAATATTTAGTTGCAGCTATATTTTTCATTATTTGCTCGGTCTCATTCAGTCACATGATCATATTCTTCCAAAGCACAAGCTTGACTTGCTCTTGGTTTTCAGTTCTCTCATCTTCATTCTCAAACCTAGGTTGTTCAACATTCTTGAGTATGTTATCTCTTTGGTCTCCCATTTCGCCTCTAATTTCACTCTCAACAAGTGCTCTTTGAGTTCTCCGAAGAGTTCTATCAATATCGAGATCTAAGGGTATCAACTCTAAATTCAGGGATTTCCGACCATGCATACACCAAGGAAAAGGTTTTTTTTTAAAATAAAAATAAAAATAAGATAAACAAAATAAACTAACTAAGCAAAATTAAAGTAAAGCATTCACAAAAATAAAGAACACAAACTAAATATGAAAGAAAAACAGGCACAAAAATAAATAAAGAAAAATAACAAAACTAAAAGCTAAGAAAAAATGTGTTCAAGCACTGGTCATATGCAATCGAGCGTAGTTGTGCTCGATCGTTAATGCGCGCAATCGATCATAACTGCATTGCTAATTTTTAAACATTAGGTCTTTTCAATAATTTTTGTAAGAGAAAACGGAAATTATTAATTGATGGGTAACATTGCGAATTTTTTATACTTAATTTATTGGAGTATGTTGCCAATTTTTAAAAATTAGAGGCAAAATTGAAATTGAGTAAAACTTTAGGGGTAAAGTGTATTTTTCTCGTTACTTAATTATAACTGTTAGATCATAATTTGGGTAAATATATTATAAGTCCTTGAATCAATGTGCCAAAATTTTTTATCCCCCTAAGTTTTTTTTTTCCAAAAATTTACCCATTGGGTCAATCGAAATGCCAGTCAAATAATCCATACCGTCAAAATTTTCTAACTACCCTGTGACGACTCGCTTAATTAAAAACATAGCAATTTTTTTTTTTTTATTATTATCTAAAAACATTAACCCACAACAAACGGATTGTCACAGTGGCATGGCAATACCGTAGTATGCCACGAACCCATGCATTAACCTGATTGACAATATAATATGCCTCACAGAGGTACATGCATGATCATCGTTTCATTAGAGTTTATATCTTCTACAGCGGAAACTAACTATGTTAAACATATATGACCTCACAGAGCTGAATATTACATCTAAGTAATTAAAGTTTACATACAAAAGAATGGTTATACAAAAGTGTCACACACGACACAAGCCATGTACAAAATGTATAGGTCTATGCATTCACATGAATGAATGCTCTACAAAATGGTGTTATCAACAAGTCCCACAAAATATATATACATAGGGCGATCGATGCCTCACAGATCATAATAGCCCGGAGATACTCGCCAGGGTCATCATCCAACGCCCTGCTCCTCGCATCCAAGTCAACAACATCATCTGCACCCCGGTGACCAGAGATGCAGGTGGATTTATGAGCCCACCGTCTCTATAACATAGAGACCTCAGCAGTATATGACCCACTAGGCATTACAAAAGTCATCATTTGAAAACATACTATATTAGCTGTGAAAGTATACGTAAGCTTCCGCTTATCCGCCTCGGGACATGCATACTAACCCATCTAACTTTACACATACTTAAAATCACATAGCTTAGCAATAAATCATATTAAAAGTCATCATGCATCATCCATCCGTAACGATGTACATATGCACGGTTACATCTCCTGTCTCATATGCACATTGAAACGTCTAGCATAGAAACCATCAAAAACATCATAAATCATCATATGCAACCATCGTTATGTGGGTTACATCTCCGCACATAGGCATATGGATACGCCTAGCTTAAAAACTCACATAAATCAATCTCATAAACCAATCTCATCATCGTAAAGCCATATGCCATGCATGCTTATGCAACATCATCTTCTTCATATCATTTATACATTTACATAAACATCATCATCTCCTTCATATCATCATCATAAACATATAACATATATAACATCCTTATCATTAAGTACGGGCCATCTTCTACGATAGTGTAAGGTCAACTCATCACTACCAGAGTTATATCACCGTTTTCATTTAAATGCTCATGCTCATGCTCATGTTCATGTACATAAGTGCTCATCTCATAAATACCCATATCATAAAATCATACTCATAACATAATCATCATATTATCTTATAAACTCATAAAAGTCCTTCGTTAAAATATCTTATAAAACGTCATTAACTCAACAAAGCATCATAAAACTTAAACCAATAAATATCATTAAATCAATCAATCATCATAAAACAACATTAAATCAAATAAACCTCATAAAACTTAAATCATGAAATATCATTAAATCAATAAACATCGTGAAACATTGTAAACCTTAAAGCATAATATCTTTTCGCCCAGTAAGTAAAATACTTACATTGATCCGTTTGGGTCCTCTTAGCAACTTGACCCACTTCACCTATGTATTTACATGATAGATACATAGTCAAACTCTATTCAAGGCTCTAACAACTCAACTTCTACTAAATACATGGATCCTACCAACTTTTCTCACTACAAGGAAACCCATAGAGTTCTAGGCTTTTCAATTGACATAATTATCATTTGTATTACTAACCCATAAAGAATCTAGGGGGTTAGACCCTTTAAAATACATAAATAAACACTTAGACAAAACTAGGGTTTTGGGTCTTACCTTGGTCCTTGGTGAAGTTTGGAGTTCCAAGCCACCTAACACCAACCCAACGCTCAATGAAAGAGTAGAGGTCCTCTAGACACAAGAACCCCAAAGAAATTTGAGAGATTAAGCAAGAACCCCCAAAAATCCAAGTGAAACCAAGAAAACCAAGGGTTTATAGATTTACCTTAAACCAATCGGTGGAAACGACGATTGATCCTCAAGGAACACGTTTCCGAGGTTGGATTTATGCTAGAAGACTTCAAATGATCAATACCTAAGGTTTGGGTGCAAACCCTAGGTGAGAGAAGGGAGAAAATCACGTGGAAGGGGAAAAAGGGCGGAAGAAATGAGGTGAAATCGCGTTATGACTGTTTTAACCCGAGTCGTGTCCGGACACGTTAGTGGGATGTCCGGACACCCAAGAAAACCGAAACTTCCTGCCTCATCTGTCCGAACATCTAATCTCCATGTCCGGACACCCAAAAAAATGAAACTCCCTGCCTAATCTGTCCGGACACCTAGTCTCCCTGTCTGGACACCACTTTCAGTTTGTTTGACAGACTCGACCACAACACTTATTTCCACTGTAAACATTTAAGTAAATTGCTCCATTTACTTTAAGTTTACATTGTAAATAAGGAAATACCCCCCATTTGGATCCAAATAAAAATACTAGAAAATCAAATTCCTTGTAGATCAAAATCCAAAAATCCGGTTTTAGTACAAAATGTGATTTTCGGCAGCTCATGATAAAAGTTTCATCGATGTTCACCAATGTAAACCCCATCATAAAATCTCATAAAATCACAATTGACTATCTAATATATGAGGAGCAAGTACAGTTGAGAATTATCATGAAAATCTCAATAATTGAAAAAGTAATTTTCCAAATTTAGCCAAATTTAGGGTTGACAAATTTTCATATGATTTCTTGGGCGTTACATACCCTAAGTCCCAATCAAAACACACAGTTTTGCCATGTCAACATATTAATTGTTTATTAATTTAATTTAAAATTAAGGGTAAATCCATAAATATATTACAGGTCCCTAAGTTGACACACCAAAATGTTTATTTAACTAAGTTTTTTTAAAAAAATAAAAAAAAATAAAAAATTACTCCCAAATCAATCAAAATGACAATAAAATTCTTACCATCAAACTTTTTTAACCGCCATTAGTCCCAATCAAAATGCACTATTTTGGCACATCAGCATATTAATTTTTAATTAATTTAATTTAAAAATTAGATCTAAAAAAATAAAACGGGAAAGATAGCCAATAGTATTCCCAAATGGGGTACCAATTAAATGACCATGTGTCACATGGAGGTGGTCCAACCTACCCAACATACCCAAATGGGGGTGGCAGAAACCACCCCAAGTGAGTTTAGGGTAGGACTGGCAATTTTTACACAACACGAATAAACAGGTAATGGGTTTGGGCTAATCGGGTTCGGGTCTTAATCGGGTCTACCCGTTTAAGACTCGCGAATTTTTGTGTCTAGCGGGTCTACCTGCGTCAGTGCAGGGTCTACGTTAGACAAGCTAATGGGTCCGCGGTACCGCTAGACTCAATTCTTATTCGGGTCTGACGGGTACCCGCCAGATCCAGCACTGTTAGACCTATTCTTTTGTTTTTTTTTTTTTAAACATAAAAAAGTAAAAAAAAAAAATTCCTAGACTAAACTAACCCTAAGCTTAGTATAAAATTGGTATTATACATGTATAATTATAATTTAGGAATAAATGTAAAATTGATCAATTTGGTTGGCTTAATTTATAAATTCCATTATATAATTATTATTAGACAATCATATGATTTAATGATCAATTAATCATGTGATATAATCGTATAAATTTCAATAACAATACATTAATAATTTAATTGTGGTTAAAAGTAACACATTGTTGAATCCAATGTTAATTACTTAATTTGATATTATACGAATGACATTATTATTATACATGAATATTATGCTTAAGTATTTAAATTATCATTAAATCATATGATTAAGTATTAATCTTATACATTTGTATTATTCAATATATATGTATAATTATAATTTATAACATATGGACTTATAACATACATTAGAAGTGAGAATGTTTCTAGTTAATTATTGTATTAGTATCAATTTGTATACTTATATCATATTATATATGTATAATTTTTTATTAGATAATCATAAGATTTAATAATCAATTGATCATGTAATATAATCATATAAATTCCAATAACAATACATTAATACTTTAATTGTGGTTAAAAGTAACACATTATTGAATCAAATGTTAATTACTTAATTTGATATTATACGAATGTCATTATCATTGTACACAAATACTATAATTAAGTATTGATCTTATATATTTATAATTATATTATTTAATATGCATATAATATAATGTTATTGAATTAAGCATAACCCATATAACATATATTATTTAATTACTATTATATGGATTTAAATATATATAACTATTTTTTGTAATATATTTTGTATATATATATATACAAGATATTTGAACAAGCTAATAATTTGTTAACAATTAAATTAACAATGTTTTTTATATTATTATTACTACATTTTTTTAAAAAGAAAGAAAAAAATTAAGTTTTTTAAACAATCGGTTCTCCAATAAGACCTTATTGTAAACGTGTTCGTTACCCGCTTATTTTCGTGTCGTAATAATGTATTAACCCGACACTGCTTAGCTAAACGTCGGTCTGCATATAGCCTAATAGTGTAATCGTATTTAGTCGAATTGTCGTATATAGGTATTCATTTTGCCACCCCTAGTTTAGGGTGGCTCATTCTTCGTTTAGGGTGGTTTGTCCAAAGCGCCATCCCACTACCCTCATTTTTTTAATATAAACTTTTTTTTAAGTTTTAGGTTTAATTCAGGTTAAATACTTAATTCAGGGTTTGATAACTTTTTTTTCCCTTAGGGTTTAATTTTTATTATAGTGTATGGTTTTGATAAAGGACCAAATTAATCCATCCGTTAATGAGTTAGATTTAATTAAATCTATCATCGACACGCGGTTTAATTGTAAGTTATACGATAACTCGACACGAATCATGTGGACCGTATATTAAGTTGCCACCAATTTAATTTTTTTTAAAACAAATTAAAAATTAAAATAAAATTAGATTTTATTTTGTTAATTAGGGTTTAAAACAAACAAATTACAAATTAGAGGTTTTGGGTTTTATTTTGTTAATTAAAACAAACAAACAAATATATTAAACATAAAAATCTCAATCAAATCTAAGAAAGAGGATTGAAAGTAGCAGTGCCACCAAATTTCTTCAAAAAAAAAAAAAAAAGAAAGAAAGAGGATTGAACAACGAAAAAGGGTCCTCTGGTGCCATCCCCACCCAACCCCCGTCTCCGGCGTCCACCCACAATATCCAGCGTTCACCCTAGAGTCTGGCAACTTTGATTTACACGGCCAAACCACTGCACCAACCTCCGGTGACAATGATTCCCCCAACCTCTGTTCAGACCCCTTCTTCCACAATTTGTAAAACCCATGATTCCCCCACTGTTCAGCGACGAACCCGCTCTCCGGTGACAGACAAAACACCGCAGACCCACCGTTCGGCCTCTATCTTCTCCGACAATCCCCACCGTTCTTACACGGCCAAGAGCCAGTTAGCATAGGCAGAAAAGAGCCCCACAACAAATAGGCATATGATACCCCATGTCCAACCCAATGCACCAACAGGAGATTTGAAAAACTTAGTATCCATCCGCAGCTAAACCTGTCACTAGCAGCAATCCCACTTGTTGCCATGAATCTATAAATTCATACCAGTTAATAGCAAAACAAGGTGCAAATTTTATACTAGAAATTCGTAAAAGTAAAACAAGGTGCAGATTTTATACTAGAAATGAAGCTTACTTAAATTACAAAAAAAAAGAACGGAAAAAAAAAAACAATGACAACAAAATGAAATTCGTAAAATAGGTACAGATTTTTTGTAAAATTCGTTAAAAAAAAAAAAAAAAAAAAGTGCAGATTTTATACTATAAATGACTTAAAATACCAGGAGCGAAGTTTACTTAAATTACAAAAAAAAAAAAAAAAAGAACGGAAACAAACAATGACAAAAAAATTTCGTAAATTTGTAAAATAGGTGCAATTTTTTTGTAAAATTCGTAAAAGGAAAACAAGGTGCAGATTTTTTGTAGAACATACCTACTCAATGCTGCGGGAAACTTCCTTTCCTTTCGAGGCGTACATCCGACTTGATGCCACTGCGTACACAGATCGGGCAGCGGAAGCAAAATTTGGTTCTGAGATTGACGGATCGTGGGTTTCTCGGATTGTGGAAGAAGGGGCTTATTCTGTCGGAGAAGATATGGGTGTTGGGTCTGTCGCCGAAGAGTGGGGTTCGTCGGAGAAGGTTCTGTAGTTGCTGATAGGGGCGTTGGGCCTGTCACCGGAGAGTGGTGGGTCTCATCTGAGATTTGGCCATGGAAGCTTGGGGTTGGGGAGGAAGCTTCGTCGCCGGTTCGTGGAGATTTGGCCGGAGACGGGGGTTGGGTTGGTTTGGGTCGTGGAGGCAAGGGTTTGTGTTGGAGTTTTTTCTTCGTGAATATCAATCGAAGAGGAAGAGGCTGAAGTTGTTTTATTTAATTAGTTGTTTCGTTTGTTTAATCAGGAATTTTGTTTTTTTTAATAAGGTGTTTTAAAAAAACAACTTTCAGTCTTTTTAATTTATTAATTGAATATTTGTTTTTAATTAGGTGGCAGGTTAGGTGGCAGTGTGAATAATGATAGCATGTCAAGTTATGTCATGTGTCAACTTCTAGTTACACCACGTGTTAATGACTAGACTTCCGTTAAGTCAACTAACGATCAACTAACGGATAAACTAATTTAGTCCTTTATCAAAATCACATGGATTTCTTTTAATAAAAATCAAATCCTAAGGGGGGAAAAGGAAAAGTTATGAAACCCCATAGAGGAATTAAGTATTTAACCCTTAATTCAATTTAGTTTAGTTTATTTTGTATTTTTTGGTTTTTTCCTTTAATTTCTTCTTTAACTTTGTATATAAAACTTCTCAATAGCCAAAAACTCATCCACTCTTCAATCTTGAGTTTAAATTTGAATCTGATGATTTTTCACTATTTGATGCTTCTTGAATATCTTGTGCATCATTTGAAGATTTTTGAAAAATTATCTTCAACAGATTTTGACCAAATATTTTCCATCTGGACTTTCTAGAATAGCTTGCTTTTAAAAATACTAAACTCGGTCAATTTCCAAATCTTATATTTGAACAGATTTTTGAAACCATAAGATAATGAAACGATATAATTAATTAATTTTTTATTGAAAATAAATAAAATAAAAATCTGACATGCTAACTAATTTGATCTTCTGACTAAGCCATATATATATATATTCATTATCATCCGTGCTTGCTCCTTAAATATTCACTTAGAAATTTAGTTTTAAGCATTATGAAGAAATATTTAGTTGCAGCTATATTTTACATTATTTGCTCGGTCTCATTCACATGTCTCTCACAAAACTTGCCCCGTGTTGATGCCGAGGAAGTTGATTCATATGATTATATTCTTCCAAAGCACAAGCTTGACTTGCTCCTGGTTTTCAGCTCTGTCATCTTCATTCTCAAACCTAGGTTGTTCAACATTCTCGAGTATGTTATCTCTTTGGTCTCCCATTTCACCTCTAATTTCACTCTCAACAAGTGCTCTCTGAGTTCTCCAAAGAGTTCTATCAATATCGAGATCTAAGGTTATCAACTCTAAATTCAGGGATCTCCGACCATGCATACACCAAGGAAAAGATTTTATTTTTTTTTTAAAAAAAAAAAGACAAACAAAATAAACTAACTAAGCAAAAGTAAAGTATTCACAAAAATAAAGAACACAAACTAAATATGAAAGAAAAACAGGCACACAAATAAATAAAGAAAAATAACAAAACTAAAAGCTAAGAAAAAATGTTGTGCTTAGTTGTTGTCTGCATATCTGCGCTCAAGCACTAGTCATATGCGATCGAGCGTAGTTGCGTTCGATCGTTAATGCATGCGATCGATCGTAAGTGCATTGCCAATTTTTAAACATTAGGTCTTTTCAATAATTTTTGTAAGAGAAAACGGAAATTATTAATTGATGGGTAACATTGCGAATTTTTTATACTTTATTAGAGTATGCTGCCAATTTTTCAATGTTAGAGGCAAAATTGTAAATTGAGTAAAACTTTAGCGGTAAAGTGTAGTTTTCTTATTAGTTAATTATAACTGTTAAATCGTAATTTGCGTAAATATATTATAAGTCCTTGAATCAATGCGCCAAAATTTTTTATCTCCCTAAGTTTTTTTTTTCTGAAAATTTACTCATTGAGTCAATCGAAATGCTAGTAAAATAATCCATACTGTCAAAATTTTCTAACTACCCTAAGTCCCAATCAATACGCACCGTTTTGCCATGTCAACATATTAATTTTTTATTAATTTAATTTAAAATTAAAGGTAAATCCGTAAATATATTACAAGTCCCTAAGTTGACATGCCAAAATGTTTATTTCACTAAGTTTTTTTTAAAAAAAAAATAAAAAATAAAAAAATTACTCCATCAATCAAAACGACAATAAAATTCTTACCATCAAACTTTTTTAATCATCGTTAGTCTCAATCAAAATACACTATTTTGGCACATCAACATATTAATTTTTAATTAATTTAATTTAAAAATTAGATCTAAAAAAAGAAAACGGGAGAGGTAGCCAATAGTATTCCCAAATGGGGTACCAATTAAACGACCATGTGTCACATGGGGGTGGTCTGACAAACCCAACATACCCAAATAGGGGTGGCCGAAACCACCCCAAGTGGGTTTAGGGGTGGCTCATTCGGCCGGTTTGGGGTGGTTTGCCCAAAGCGGCCATCCCGCTACCCTCATTTTTTTTTTAATATAAACCTTTTTTTTTTAAAAAAGTTTTAGGTTTAATTCAATTTAGTTTAGTTTATTTTGTATTTTTTGGTTTTTTCCTTTAATTTCTTCTTTAACTTTGTATATAAAACTTCTCGATAACCAGAAACTCATCCACTCTTCAATCTTGAGTCTAAATTTGAACCTGATGATTTTTCACTATTTCATGCTTCTTGAATATCTTGTGCATCATTTGAAGATTTTTGAAAAATTATCTTCAACAGATTTTGACCAAATATTTTCCATCTGGACTTTCTAGAATAGCTTGCTTTTAAAAATACTAAACTCGGTCAATTTCCAAATCTCATATTTGAACAGATTTTTGAAACCATAAATAATGAAATGATATAATTAATTAATTTTTTTTTTGAAAATAAATAAAAGGGTTAAATACCTAATTACTCCATAGGGTTTTACTTCTTTATTTTTTCCTCCTTAGGGTTTGGTTTTTATCACAAAATGTCCATGTAGTTTTGATAAATGACCAAATTGATCATTCCATCCGTTGACCATTAATTGACTTAACGGAAATGATACTTAGACTAATTAAATTTTGCCACATGTCATGTAATTAATTATTTTTTATATTAAAAAAAATTAAAAAATATATTTTTTTTCAAAAAATAGAGAAACAAAAAATTTGGGTAATTTTTTTATTTTTATTTAGGATATATATATATTTTTAAAAGAATCAAAAAATTGGGGGTGGCCATGGAGCTAAGGGCCAGGCCACCCCCAACTTCTTTGGGCAAAACTTAAGAGCCAATGGCTAGGCCACCCCCAACTTTTTCAATCCTTGAGAGCCCTCCGCTTGCGGTGATAGTGGCAACCAAGCTCTCTGGCTTTGTTCTACCAACAGACACATCCCTCCCTCATGACTCTGCTCCCACCCTTCTCTTCTCTAATGGGTATTCTTCAATTGCCTTTACTATCATTATCATAGGCATTGATTTTTTTTTTTTTGATTTCTTCAATTCAAACCAAATTGTCGAAACCACCCCCAATTTTTATTTTCTTTCTTTTTTTTTTTTGAAAAAATATATATTTTTTAAATTTTTTGTTTAAAATAAAAATAAAAAATAAATTACATGACATGTGTCAAGATTTAATTGGTCCACATGTCATTTCCGTTAGTCAACTAACGGTCAATGGATGGAAGGACCAACTTGGTCCTTTATCAAAACCACAAGGACTTCTTGTGATAAAAATCTAACCCTAAGGAGGAAAAAATAAAGAAGTAAAACCCTAGGGAGTAATTAGGTATTTAACCCTAAATAAAATAAAAATCTGACATGCTAACTAATTTGATCTTCTAACTAAGCTATATATATATATTCATTATCATACATGTTTGCTCTTAAGTATTCACTTAGAAATTTAGTTTTAAGCATTATGAAGAAATATTTAGTTGTAGCTATATTTTTCATTATTTGCTTGGTCTCATTCACATGTTTCTCACAAAACTTGCCCCGTGTTGATGCCGAGGAAGTTGAGTCACATGATCATATTCTTCCAAAGCACAAGCTTGACTTGCTCTTGGTTTTCAGCTCTCTCATCTTCATTCTCAAACCTAGGTTGTTCCACATTCTCGAGTATGTTATCTCTTTGGTCTCCCATTTCGCCTCTAATTTCACTCTCAACAAGTGCTCTCTGAGTTCTCCGAATAGTTCTATCAATATCGAGATCTAAGATATGAACTCTAAATTCAAGGATCTCCGACCATGCATGCAACAAGGAAAAGGTTTTTTTTTTTAAATAAAAATAAAAATAAGACAAACAAAATAAACTAACTAAGCAAAAGCAAAGTATTCACAAAAATAAAGAATACAAACTAAATATGAAAGAAAAACAGGCAGAAATACAAATAAAGAAAAATAACAAAACTAAAAGCTAAGAAAAAATGTAGTGCTTAGCTGCTGTCTACGGATCTACGCTCGAGCATTGGTCATATGCGATTGAGCATAGTTGCGCTCGATCGTTAATGCACAGGATTGATCGTAAGTGCATTGCCAATTTTTAAACATTAGGTCTTTTCAATAATTTTTGTAAGAGAAAACGGAAATTATTGATTGATGGGTAACATTGCAAATTTTTTATACTTTATTGGAGTATGTTGCCAATTTTTAAACGTTAGAGGCGAAATTGCAAATGGAGTAAAACTTTAGGGGTAAAGTGTATTTTTCTTATTACTTACTTTAGGGGTAAAGTATATTATAAGTGCTTGAATCAACGTGCCAAAATTTTTTATCTCCCTAAGTTTTTTTTTTTTCCAAAAATTTACTCATTGGGTTAATCAAAATGCCAATAAAATAATCCATATCGTCAAAATTTTCTAACTACCCTAAGCCCTAATCAAAACGCACCGTTTTGCCATGTCAGCATATTAATTGTTTATTAATTTAATTTAAAATTAAGGGTAAATCCATAAATATATTACAAATCCCTAAGTTGACACGCCAAAATGTTTATTTCACTAAGTTTTTTTTAAAAAAAATTACTCCATCAATCAAAATGACAATAAAATTCTTACCATCAAACTTTTTTAACCGCTGTTAGTCCCAATCAAAATGCACTATTTTGGCACATTAGCATATTAATTTTTAATTAATTTAATTTAAAAATTAGATCTAAAAAAAGAAAACGGGAGAGATAGCCAATAGTATTCCCAAATGGGTACCAATTAAACGACCATGTGTCACATGACTCACATGGGGTGGTCCGACCACCCAAACATACCCAAATGGGTGTGGCCGAAACCACCCCAATTGGGTTTAGGGGTGGCTAAGCCACCCTTATTCGACCGGTCCTGGGTGGTTTGCCCAAAGCAGCCATCCCTCTACCCTCCCTTTTTTTTTTTAATATGAACCTTTTCTTTTAAGTTTTAGGTTTAATTTAAGGATTAAATACCTAATTACCCAATAGGGTTTCACTTTTTTATTTTTTTCTCCCTATAGTTTGATTTTTATCACATGAGGTCCTTATGGTTTTGATAAAGGACCAAGTTAATCGTTCAATCCGTTGACCATTAGTTGACTAACGGAAATGACATGTAGACCAATTAAATCTTGACATGTGTTATGTAATTTATTTTTTATTTTTATTTTAAACAAAAAAATTAAATATATATTTTTTCAAAAAAACAAACAAACAAAGAAAAAAAAAATGGGGGTGGCAGAAACCACCCCCAATTTGGTTTGAACTGAAGAAATCAAAAAGAGAATCAACACCCAAGATAATGATAATAAAGACAATTGAAGAATACCCATTAGAGAAGAGAAGGGTGGGAGCAGAGTTGTGAGAGAGGGATGTGTTTGTTGGTAGAACAAAGCCAGAAAGTTTGGCTGTCACTATCACCACGAGCGGAGGGCTCTCAAGGATTAAAAAAGTTGGGGGTGGCCTGGCCGTTGACTCTTAAGTTTTGCCCAAAGAAGTTGTGAGTGGCCTGGCCCTTAGCTCCACCCAATTTTTTGTTTCTTTTTTTAAAAAAAAAATAATATATATTTCTAAAAAAAATAAAAAATTACCCCAAATCTTTTGTTTCTTTTTTTTTTTAAAAAAGTATTTTTTAATTTTTTTAAAATAAAAAAAATTATTACATGACACATGGCAAGATTTAATTAGTTCAAGTATCATGTCCGTTAAGTTAACTAACGGTCAACAGATAGAATGACCAATTTGGTCCTTTATCAAAACCACATGGACATTCTGTGATAAAAACCAAACCCTAAGGAGGAAAAAATAAAAAAGTGAAACCCTAGGGAGTAATTAGGTATTTAACCCTTAATTTAATTTAGTTTAGTTTATTTTGTATTTTTTGGTTTTTTCCTTTAATTTCTTCTTTAACTTTGTATATAAAACTTCCCGATAACCAGAAACTCATCCACTTTTCAATCTTGAGTTTAAATTTGAACCTGTGGATTTTTCGCTATTTGATGCTTCTTGAATATCTTGTGCATCATTTGAAGATTTTTGAAAAATTATCTTCAACAGATTTTGACCAAATATTTTCCATCTGGACTGTCTAGAGTAACTTGCTTTTAAAAATACTAAACTCGGTCAATTTCCAAATCTTATATTTGAACAGATTTTTGAAACCATAAGATAATGAAACGATATAATTAATTAATTTTTTTTTTTGAAAAAAAATAAAATAAAAATCTGACATGCCAACTAATTTGATCTTCTAATTAAGCTATGTATATATATATATATATATATATATATTCATTATCATCCGTGCTTGCTCCTTAAATATTCACTTAGAAATTTATTTTTAAGCATTATGAAGAAATATTTAGTTGCAGCTATATTTTTCATTATTTGCTCAGTCTCATTCACATGTTTCTCACAAAACTTGCCCCGTGTTGATGCTGGGGAAGTTGAGTCACATGATCATATTCTTCCAAAGCACGAGCTCGACTCACAAAATTTCTTTAGTTGGATCAATCAATGTATTTCAGTCTTTGATAACACAATAGTAAAGTGTGTTAGCCGGGACTTTGTTTCCTTTGTGTCTCTTAAAGGGGAGAAAGTGCACATAAGCTCCAAATGTTGCGGGGCTGTTAAAGAGTATTATGGCGATTGCGCTTCAAAATCTTTATTTTTTCAACCTCAAATGCCTTTTATTAATTGGTTAATAGATAGTTGTGGTCACCAGGAACCTTCACCAACACCAAGTGCACCTCCACCTCCTACTCCGATTCCAACTCCACCATGTTCATCGACTCCTGCGAGTCCATCTCTACCGACTTTGACCGTTCCAGCCGGGTACCACGGATTTGATACCGCACCCCCAAATTATAAGCCGCCTGCTCCACTGCCGCTGCCTCAAGTTGTTGGTGATAAGTTTGGCGATGGCTGTTGGTCCGGCTCCAAATATTCTTTCAATTGTTGGAAAGTAAATAATGCTCCGAGGAAGACTTGTTGTTCACTCAAAAGATCCAAAGGCATCACCTGTGGCAGCAGAGAGCCCTTTGACAAACTCGAAGAATTTTGTTGTATGGTGGTAAACGAACAACCCAAATGTTTTATGATTGTTCCAAGTTATGTGGGTTCTTAATTTGGAATAAAGGAATGTGTGTCGGTCTAGTTAAAATGCCGTTTACGTTTGAGTGTTTTGATATTGTCGTTTAGGTTATGAGTGTTTCTTTTATTGTTTAGGTTTGTTTTTCCTAGACTTGTAAGGCCATAATTGGCTTCTTCGTCTTTTTCTATATATATTATTTCAAGTGTTTTTTTTATAATATTTTTGGCTGAGTTTATGCTATTATAATCCGGCTAATAAAGCATTTATCTTTAACGTTGGTGGATGAGTGCCCATGTAAAATATGGATTCACGTTAAAGCTTTTGCGATTAGTTCATTTGATTTGTTTTTCCGAATTTTCCATTGCTTTTATCTAGTCAAATTTCTTTCTATCATTGCTAGTTTCAAAAGTTCTCCATTAAAGATAACAATTTTAAAAAATTAAAATTAAAATTAATTCATGGAATGATATCCAATCTCATGTAATTCTTTCTACCAAAAAAAAAATTAGAAAACTTTTCACTATTTTAGTGAAGAAGAATTCAAATTGCAAAAATTTGAAAAAAAAAAAAAAAAAAAGTTGTGGGCACAAAGTGTGTTCTTAGTTTTGTTGGTGCATATAACTTATCCTTCATATTTAAATTAGAAAACAAAGTATATATATATATTTACTTTGATTTTTACGAATTTCCATAGAACTGAAAATTTGTGTCTATCATCTATTGGTGATGTCTTTGAAGGAAGACTATCATTCCCTACCCAACTAGACCCTACCCACTCAACTCAATATCTTTTAAGCTGAGATTTATATATTCTCTGCTTATATAAAGTTTGATATCTCCTGTAAATGCAAAAGATACAGGAACTAGGATCAAGCCAGGTCCAAGCAAGAATTTCGTAAAATGTTTCACTTATACATCTCAATACTGTATATTTTGTACTGGTTATGCAACAATTGAAACCTTTGCAGGGAGCGGAAAAGGTAACAGCTGCAAAGCTAAGGTTGCAGTGGAGATCCCCATTTCACTTGTAGCATTTTTTAAATCAGATAAATTATTTATTGCTACAATGGTTTTCATTTTCAAGGGGTAATTTTACTTAACCCCCTGAATTTACGCGCCTTTTGCAAACATTCCCCAAAGTTTAAAAACTCTCACTTTGGTGTATCCAACTTCTAATTACTCTCAATTTGCCCCTTTCGTTAAGATTTTCTGTAAAATCCTAACGGTTTCAGCCAAAATTACCCATTTATCCCTCACTCCAAAACTAAGTCGTTCTGGGCTTCAAAACTACACCGTTTTGAGCTTTAAAACTACGTCGTTTTGACCATTTTATCATTAATTTTTTTTTAAAAAAGGAAAATATAAAAAATTAAAAAATAATAATAAAAAAAGAAGGGAGAAGGGAATCGAGGGTGGGTGGCTCCAGCCACCCCCTAGGCGGTGGAAGGGAAGCCACCCCTTAATCGTGCTTCGTCACCTTCAAGCACGTCGACAGCGCTCTTGTCGCCCTCAAGGAACCCAACAAGCGGATTGATGGTCGCGTCACAATCACACAGCTCACCACCGCTAGGAACACTAGCGGAAACACGAACGCCAACACCACTGACTTGGCGACGCGCAAGATCTACGTCTGGGAGGTGCCGCACAACATGTTGCCGGATAAGCTCTTGTCCCATTTCTCGTAGTACAGGGAGATTGAAGAGGGGCCACTTGGGTTCGACAAGTTCACCAGGAAGTCGAAAGGGTTCGCGCTATTCTCCGGCGAGGCTACAACGGGATCTCGCCCTTCGAGGGGTTCCCACCAGCACACGTTAGCTCCCTCCTACGCCGCCAGAGGATCAAAGGGTGGGGCTCAACCGGTGCCATCTTCGACCACCTAATCCAAAAAGTCAAGCCCTGCACCATCATTGAGGTGGTTTCATTTCTAGGCGCGTTGGCGATTCACATGGCCGGGATGCAAAGAAAGGGAAGCAAGGAGGGCCGCTGGGTTAGCCTAGGCTCGATGGGGTTCAGGGCTAGGTTGGGGCTATTGGGAACAACGGTATGAGGATGGGCATGGTGCAGGGTGGGCCGCCGATGGGTCATCACCGGCCGTAGGGGGTGGCCCCGATTTCCTTCCCTTATTATTTTTTTTAATTTTAATTTTTATATTATCCTTAAAAAAATATTATTAAAACGGTCAAAACGACGTCGTTTTGAAGCTCAAAACGGTGTAGTTTTGAAACCCAAAACGATGTAGTTTTGGAGTGAGGGATAAATTGGTAATTTTGGCTGAATTCGTTAGGATTTCACAGAAAGTCCTAACGGAAGTGGCAAATTGAAAGCAATTAGAAGTTGGATACACCAAAATGAGAGTTTTTGAACTTTGAAGGGTATTTGCAAAAGGCGCGTAAGTTCAGGGGGTTAAGTGAAATTACCCCCATTTTCAATGAATATATTATTTGTTGGACAAAAAATTTTCCGCTTTTAAAATCAATCACTAGTTGTAAGAATTTTTAAATGCAAATATCAATTCATTTATATCAGGTGTAGCTTTTTATGACAAAACCGGTGTAGGTAGGGCTATTAAGTGAACGAAGCGTCTTGAGCTCGCTCGCATAAGCTCGGCTCGAGCTTGACTCAATATTAAATAAAATGTTTCATGAACACAAATCCTAACTTAAATATTAAACGAAGCAAGCTCGGCTCGACTCAGCTAAACTCGTGAGCAAGTCACCTCGCTTATTAGACTTGGCTTGTATATTTTTTATTAAGTATCAAATAACAATATATAGTCAACATTACTCTTTTACTCAATAATGACAAATATATTATATACCTTTGATTTTTGTTATTTATGCATATGTTAAACGTGCACACACATATATATGTATAGTAAATAATAAGAAATATATAATATTATCTTTAATCATTTTATCATATAATATAATCATATGGTACAACCGTACACGTTATTGTGTCATTTAATAAAAATATTATTATTAGATAGTTTATACTTTGGAAATTTGAACCATATACAGTATATCACATAATCATTAATCATTATATAATCATATGGTATATTTGCATAAGTTATTGTGTTATTTAATCAATACATTATAATTAGATACCTTATTCTTATAAAACATATATGATATATCACATGATATTAGATCTAAGATAATATTAATATGAATTGTGAGATAATATGATTATAAAATTTAAATATGGGTTTATAACCATTAGATCATGAGGGATTTATTACTTAAAATTTGAGTATTACTATTAGATTAAATGATTAATAATTAAGCAATTAATGTGTTTCTTATAATTTACACATTATAATCATAATTTGCAATGAGTAAAAACTTAACAATTTAAATTTAAATCATATGCCGTGACTCATGATCATGAGATCATAAAATATAAGTATATAACAATTAATGTTGACCCATATAATGATACAAAATTACAAATACAATCATATAAGTATATAAATGTTTACATATAAGATACAATATATATTAATATTGATATTATATACTTGACCCATCTTAAGCATTAACATTTTAACATATTAACTAAATAATATTATATGTAATATGATAATAGTGATTAGTGTGTGTGACATAAAGCATTTGACATTGTAATTTAAAAAAATACTTAATCTAAAATAAGAAAAAAAAAAATGCGATTGAAAAAAACACAATTTTTAAATCGTAATTATTGAAATTGAAATAACAAACTTTAATAATATTACATAACACAATTTTTATTCCTAATTCCTAAATTTTAATTTTGAATTTTTGATTAAATTTAATCCTAGCCGCCTAATTTAATTGAATTTAATCTTAGCCGTTGGATTTGATCTATGGTATATAAGTGTAAAGTATTTTGAAAGTGATAATTATATGGGAGTAATGCTATAAGTTTATCTTGTTTCCATCTTAAGTTTATCCAAGAATAATATGGCTATTAAAATCACCATCGGGCTTATAATTTTTTTTTTGAAGTGGAAATAATTTTTCATTAATCAAAATTAGCATTACATCAGACTCCTCAAAAATAAAACCTCAAATCAAAATCCCACATCCCCCTCTCTCTCTAGTGGAATACAGACAGCAACGAGAGCCACCACAAAGGCTACCCAGGCTACTGCCCCCCTAGGTTTTTTGAGAAAGGAGGCTGGAATTACATTACAATGACATCATATAGGAGCCAAGACTGCTTCTCATGAGACTACATGCACCGTACCAATAACACCAATGATCAGGAAAAAGGAAAATTATCTCTCCAAATTGTGTACCCATCTCGTGATAGAGCCAACTTAGCAAGTCTGTGAGCCTCCCCGTTAGCCCCTCTGAGGACATGTCTCACTTCAAAATCCAAGAATCTTCTACATAAGTACCGAGCATCTTCAACAATCGGGCCAATAACAAGTGGTCCCCTATTAGAAACCTGTAGAGCATGAACAACCTGGAGCGAATCACCTTCCAAGATAATTTTCCGAATTCCCAGTAGCAAGCATAGTTTGATGGCTGCCAGACGTGCCATCAAGGACTGGGTCTTGGACAAGGAGTATGGTGTCACACATCATGGCCAATACATTACCATTAGAATCCCTCACAATAGCTCCCATTCCTATCATCTTCCTTCCACCATCAACTGCCGCATCCCAATTAACTTTTATTAAACCCTCAGGTGGCTTCTGCCAAAGAGTTGCCACCATCTTAGAATGACCTACTACTTGTCTCCCATGGGGCTTCGCTACCATTGTAAATATTTGATGTTGATCTTGCGCCACTCTCAATAATGCTTTAGGACTTGAAAACGCCCCCCCAAACACTATTGCATTCCGTCTGTGCCATATTTGTCATGCAACTAAGGTAGCCATTTGAACCTCCTCCACGGAGCATTTGTCCAGCAACCATTCCATGATACTCATAAAATTACGAACTTCACAGGAGCTCTTCTAAATTCGTTTGGAACAGTCGGCCCAAACATCCTGTGCAGAAGGATAGCTCCAAAGCGCATGCACCGTATTTTCAATCGCCAAATTGCATATCGGGCATAGGGGGTCAGAGGTAATTTTCCATTTGTGCAATTTCTCCTTCATTGGCAATATACCGCTACAGGCCTTCCAGATATATATTTTGGTTGCTCACGGAACTTCAATCTACCATATAGCTTTCCACAATAACCGGTTACTATCTCTATTGGAGCAGTTTCCTTTATCAACCTCAAATTTATCTTTAGCTAGGTGATGCGCACTTCTAACTGTAAACTCACCATTTTTTGTGCACCTCCAGACCAATTGATCCTCCCCGGTACATGGACTCACCGCCATACCACAAATTAATTTTGCTTCCTCCGCCGTAAATATTTCACTAATGAGGGATGTATTCCACCAATTAGTGTTTGTGTTCAGAAGCTCACATACCTTAGCATTCCGAGCGAGTACTCCCTCAGGAGACTGGAGATATCCACCAGGAGTAGCTAGCACCCACTTGTCAGTCCATATGCCAATTCTTTTACCATCCCCCACCCTCTAAGATAGCCCTTCTTCTAATAAGCTTCTTGCATTCCAAAAACTCCGCCAAATGTACGAAGGTCAACGACCTAATTGGGCGTTAAGAAAAGATGCCTGAGGGAAATACTTCTCCTTGAGAATTTTGGATGCTAAACTGTCTGGATTCTGAATAATTCGCCATCCTTGTTTTGCAAGTAGAGCTAAGTTGAACCATTCTAAATCTCTGAAGCCTAGACCACCCCTCTCCTTTGTCCTTCCCAATTTGCTCCAACTCATCCATGTAGCTTTGTTATCCTCTTTATTAAATCCCCACTAGAATTTTGACATCAAAGAATTAATGTCTTTGCACAATGTCTTCGGCAGCTGAAACACACTCATGGTATAAGTAGGTATAGCCTGAACCACCGCCTTAAGGAGTACCTCTTTGCCAGCCTGAGATAAGAAAGTCTCCTTCCACCCTTGCATCTGTTCCCATATCCGGCCCTTCATACCCCAAAGCTCTAGAATCGTGATTGCCCTACAACCGTATGCACCTAAGTATTTCTCAAATTGGGTAGTGATACTGACTCCCGAAATCGATGCAATGTATTCCTTGAAATCTTTTTTGGTGTTTTTGCTAAAAAATATGGAATTTTTTCTCGATTTAATTTCTGCCCCGATGCCTTCTCATAAATATCGAGAATCTCCTGTATGTTGCCCCATTCCATAAAATTGGCCCTGCAAAACATTAAGCTATCGTCTGCGAAGAAAAGGTGATTGATCTTGGTACCCCCTTTTACAATGGGCAAGCCAGTGATAATGCCAGTCCTCTCTGCTTTATGAAGAAGAGTACTCAACCCCTCTGCACATAAAATAAATAGGTATGGTGATAGAGGATCTCCCTGGCGAATGCCCCTTGAAGGGCAAATGTGTCCATATGGCTTTCCATTAATAAGAATCGAATATGAAACTGTGCGCACACAAGTCATAACAAGATCCACCCATCGTTCATTGAACCCAATTTTCCGCATTAACAATTCCAAAAAATCCCACTCGACTCTATTGTATGCTTTGCTTATATTCAGTTTAAGCACCATATATCCCTTATTCCCTTTAAATTGAGTGTTCATGGAGTGTAATGCCTCAAAAGCGACAATAACATTATCCGTAATGAGTCTGCCGGGTAAAAAAGCACTTTGGTTCGGAGAAATAATGAAATTTAACACCCTTTTCAATCTATTGGCAAGCACTTTTGACATAAGCTTGTACAGCACATTGCACAAACTTATAGGCCGGTAGTCAGTAATTCGTGAGGGATTTTTTATTTTGGGAATCAACACAATATGAGTGATATTTAAAGAAGAATAAAAAACACCAAAGTTCAGAAAGTCCAAAATCGCTTACCCTTACCCGTCCTGTAGAGTGGCCTAGGAGCGTTGGTAGAAACATGCTGAGAATCCGTCTGGGCCCGGAGATTTAAGGGGGTGCATCTGGGAGAGAGCAGCATCAACATCCTCCATAGTGAATTCCTGCATCAATTCATCATTCATACTAGGGGTGACTCGTGCCTCCAAAGAAGCTAGGCAGTCCTCCATACCTTAGGTCCCCTCGGAGGTAAAAAGTTTTTGATAAAAGTCAATAAATGCTTTTGGAATCTCCTTCTTCTTGCTCCAAATCCGCCCTTCTTCATCCACAATCCGACTGATGTGATTAATCCGTCGCCGATGATCTGCCCAAGCATGGAAAAAAGGCGTGTTACGGTCCCCGTTTTTATACCAGTTCTGTTTCGCCCTCTGCTTCCATTTGGTATCTTCCTGCTCCATTATAAATTCAATCTCAGCTTTAAGACGTGAAATTTCACCCTAGTGCTTAGGTCCCTCATTTAACTGTAAAGCCTCTAGCTCCTTTGTCTTCTCTTTAATAATTTTGTTGGTATTCCCATACTTCATACAACTCCACCTAGAGAAGCTTCTTTGATATGCTGCCAACTTATTTTGCACCAGTTGTAACCCCGGAGTCCCATCATTGTCTCCCTACCACATCTTC
Source organism: Carpinus viminea (assembly GCA_013348765.1). Classification (NCBI taxonomy): domain Eukaryota; kingdom Viridiplantae; phylum Streptophyta; class Magnoliopsida; order Fagales; family Betulaceae; genus Carpinus; species Carpinus viminea. Next base: position 44,955,088 of record CP054668.1, on the reverse strand, counting down.
TCCACTAGACCCCCAAACTCGTCTTCAAGCTGCCAATTAGCCTCGAATTTAAAACTTCTATAAAATTCCATCTGCTCATCTTTTTCCTGGGAAAACTGCAAAAGGAGGGGTTTATGATCCGACACCCGTGCCGCCAAAATGTGCACAGAAGCCTCCTGATAGATAGCTCTCCACTCTGAGTTGGCAACTGCACGATCTAGACGTTCTTTAACAAAATTCCCATCACTCCTACAATTAGTCCAAGTGTATTTGGACCCAATGAATCCCAAATCAGTCAGTTGACAATTGACGAGAGCATTCCTGAATTGGTCCATCTGCCCTTCTTTTCTTAGTAGTGCTCCTGTTTTCTCCTCTTGAGTCAGTATTTCATTGAAATCGCCAATACACATCCATGGTTGGGGTTGGAATTGTCGGAGATGTTCCAATAGGGCCCACGATTCGTGTCTTTTTGCTGTAACCGGATGCCCATAAAAGCACGTGAGTTTCCAATCACTCCCATTGTCTGCACCTTTGAGCAAGGCATTTATATGCCGCCGAGTATAGTTCTGAATCTCCAGATTTTTGGCATCCTTCCAAAATAAAACCAGACCTCCATTGCGCCCTACCGGGTCAACCACAAACATCCCATTAAACCCCAGTCGTACTCTAATTCTCTCCATCTTCTCCTTTCTACATTTTTGTTTCCATAAGAAACAAAATGTCGGGCTTCTTCTCCCTTACCATAAGGCAAAGGTCTTGAACTGTCCAAGAGTTCCCAAGCCCCTGACAGTTCCAACTTAGCAGAATCATGGCTCTCGGCGGGGCTGTACAACAGCCGCCGCCAATATCTCCACAAATTGCCCCTGTATGGCATCCACTATTTTCTGTCGCTTTTCTGGACCTATCATTCCAGTAGTTTGAGTTACATCAGTCTTCGCCCTTTCTCTCTTAGCTTTCCTACTCGCCTGAGATAACACACTTGATTGATTAACGTGCCTAGTCCTTCGCTTCCACTTTTTAATATTCAGCTTAGGGGGAATGGGGTCTGCTTGTTCATCATCTGGGTGGGGCTTGGCATTAGCCATAAAGGTAATCTCCATGTTTGCTAATTCACACACACCTTCCTGCCCCCTTAAGTTGTCTTCAGCTTCATCACAATTAATTGGGCCCAATTGTGCATTTCCATTTCGGCCCATATCCTGGCCCATTAAGCATTGCTCATATTGACTTTCTCCTTCCCCATGTGCCCCCATTTTGCTCGAGAAAAGATGACATGGCTTCTTCCCCTTTCCTTTTATATCTTCACTGCACCTGCTATTCCCGGAAAGGAAAGACCCAGATTCGGCACTCCTAATTGGCGACACCGGTGTGGATCTCCTGGTAGGGTTTCCGAGAAACCTGGAGCTTGCCTTGCCCGTGGACCTCTCATCAGATTGAGCGCCGTCAGCCTCCCCTCCTCCGCTTGAACGGTTCGAGGTCGTACCACCGTCTTTGAATCCAGTTCCCGTCGTTGCCCCTTTACGTCTTGGGTCGATGGCCCGGAGCCACGAACCCCACTGCTTCGGTTCCTTTCGATCATGGATGTGTGTGGCTGGCAGAGCAGGACATCCTTTGGAGCCATGGACTATTCGCCCACACCGGAAACAAAACAGGGGTAATTTTTCGTATTTGAACTCGATCCATGACGATTTTCCTGCAAAATTAAGGGCTCTTCCACGATCAAGGGGTTTCATGATATCAAGTGAAACCCGCAAACGCCGGTAGCTACTCCACCCCAATCTGTTGCCTGCAACGTCTATATCTTCAAGAATACCCAACAAGTTACCAATCTTTGTTCCCACATTCTTGTTCATGCATAGTAAGGGCATCTTGTGGACCTGGACCCAAAAAGGAGAATGCCTGAAATCCAGTTGAGAGGAGGAATACTACCATCAAATTCGTTCAATACCACGATATGTCGATCAAACGACCACGGCCGGCCATCAAGCACCCTCCTCTTGTCTCCATCGTCGGAAAATTCAAATAGCCAAATATTGTCTTTCAGCTCTTTGAATTTCACCGCCCCAACAATGCGCCAAATATTAGAGAAAACCGATTTGAAAGCCCCCTGATTAACGTTCTTGTCAATCCAGATTTTCCCGATTAAGCACTTCCCAACGATCACCCTGGCTTCCGAAACATCCAATTCTTCCACCTGAATTCCGTCCTTCTCCCCCTCAGTAATGGTGATTCTTTTGCATAGATCCCCTAACTCCTCTGCCATCCTGCGAATAATCCCTTCTAGTTACCCGTTCCTAATCCTCCCACGCCGTCGCCGGTAGGAGACTAAACCTCGATACTCGCTATTTCTCTAAAGAGAAACCCTAACGAGGACTCTGTAATTTTTATTTAAACTGTACACATTCCATTGGGCTTATAATTGATCATTATTGAATTTTGATCAAATAGTAATTTTAATAGGCATATCATTTTTGAATAGACTTAAAATAGATACAAGATTGACTTTTAGAATTACTCACTCCTCAATAATCTAAGTCCTTTTTTTTTTTTTTTGAACAGATATTAATCTAAGTTATCATTGATTTGATGAAAACGTATACATAATCAACGGATAATATTGAATAAGCACACCAGATTGAAGTAGAAACAACCTCATGGGATAAGATTTTGTAAAACGTGTCAAACCTTAATATTTAAAATTTAATTATTTTTCCAAATCCAACGGTTGAAAATCAGAGAACCCAAATTTAACCTAGATCTATCAACTCTGTTCTCACATTCTCCAGACTCGTCGTCTCCATCTCCTCGCCTCCCATCTCTGTTGCCGCTCCCAACACTCCCCAGTGCCCCCCAACAGCAACCACCACCATCGCAGCAACCTCACACCTCGACGCTGCCGGAACTCGCTGTCCACGCCGCTCTCTCCTCTCGCCGTCTTTCTGGAGAGCGTCTCGCCTCTCACCTCGCCTCTCGCCTCTCGCCTCGCCTCTCGCCGTCTCACCGTTCCTAACCTCTCGCTGTCTCCTTCTGGAGAGCGTCTCGCCTCTCACAGCTCTCTGGTTTTCTCGGTGCAAGCTAAGAAAGGTAAGTTAGTAGCTTGATTTTGAATTTGATTTTGGTCTCTCTTGAATTTTATTTATTTTTGTATTCTGATTTTATATTAGGGTTCTTAGATTGCTGATTTTGTTGGGATATATGGCTGTTGATTTTGATTTTGGTATTCTGATTTTATATTAGGGTTCTTAGATTGCTGATTTTGTTGGGATATATGGCTGTTGATTTTTATTTTGGTATTTGAGGGCTCGACTCGAGCTCGAGCAGCGAAGTCAGGCTCAACTCGAGCTCGAGCCTAAGCCAAAAATAAACGAGCCGAGTCTGGACAGCCCAAGCTCGGCTCGTTTACACCCTAATTGTAACAATGGAAATTTGTGGAGCCATAATTCATTGGTAAAGAGTTTGTTTTTTTGGTTCAATTTTTTCCCTCAAATTTTAATACTTCTTCTTTTGTTATTTAATCTTAGTGTTACAAATATCAGCCATGGCTGAAGAAGCAGGTATGTTTATGGTTACCCAAACGATCGGCAGTGTTTTGTGTTGCAAATGTGGTATTCCAATGGCACCAAATTCTGCCAATATGTGTGTCAAGTGTTTGCGCTCAGAAGTTGACATCACAGAAGGTCTGCAGAAGAATGTGATCATAATTCATTGCCCCGAGTGTGACACCTACTTGCAGCCACCGAGAACTTGGGTCAAAGCACAATTGGAATCGAAGGAGCTTTTGACTTTCTGCGTGAAGAGGCTGAAGAATTTGAATAAAGTAAGATTGGTGAATGCAGAGTTCATTTGGACTGAACCCCATTCCAAAAGGATCAAGGTCAGATTGAAAATTCAGAAAGAGGTTCTTAATGGAGCAATACTTGAACAATCATATGTGGTCGAGTATGTTCAGCAAGAACATATGTGCGAATCCTGTTCGAGGGTTCAGGCCAATCCAGACCAGTGGGTTGCAGCCGTGCAACTGCGCCAGCATGTTTCTCACAGGCGCACTTTCTTTTATTTGGAGCAGCTGATTCTGAAGCATGGTGCTGCTGCTGCTGCCATAAAGATTAAGCAGATGGATCAAGGGATTGACTTCTTTTTCTCAAACCGGAGTCACGGTGTGAAATTTGGGGAGTTCATTGGTAAGGTTGCTCCAGTGAAGAGTCGCCATGACAAACAGCTTGTTTCCCATGATTCTAAGAGTAATAACTATAATTACAAGTACACTTTCTCAATTGAAATCTGCCCAATATGTCGTGAGGATTTGATCTGTTTGCCACCAAAAGTCGCTGCTAGTTTGGGAAATCTGGGGCCTCTTGTGATTTGCACTAAAGTAACCAGCAGCATTGCTTTGTTGGATCCGTTCACCTTAAGGCTTTGTTTCTTGGATGCTGATCAGTATTGGAGGGTGTCATTCAAGTCTCTACTCACTAGCAGGCAGCTAGTGGAGTATATAGTGTTAGATGTGGAGATTGTTTCTTCTGAAGTTAATGTTGGTGGCTCCAAGTATGTTTTAGCTGATGCACAAGTGGCCCGTGTATCGGATTTTGGGAAAAATGATACAATTTTCTCCATTAAAACGCATCTAGGCCATCTTTTGAGCCCTGGGGATTATGCTCTTGGCTATGACTTATATGGGGCTAACGGTAATGACAGTGAACTAGAGAAGCACAAGGGTCTGATCCTTCCAGATGCAATTTTGATAAAGAAGAGCTATGAAGAGAAGCGCCAGAAGAAGCGTGGTAAACCTCGTGCCTGGAAGCTTAAATCCCTTGACATGGAAGTTGATGATAGAGGTAGAGGTGATCCGGAGAAGATGAATGTCGAGTATGAACAGTTCTTGAAAGATCTGGAGGAGAACCCTGATATGAGGTTCAATATATCATTGTACCGTAATAGAGAATACCAGCCATCGGAGGTGACATCTGTGGCTGACGGAGATGATTTACCTTCTATTCCTGTGGAAGAGTTGCTTGCTGATCTCGCTCTAAGCGAAGAGGAAGATGAAGGTGATGACATGAGAGAGTGATGAGAAGCTTTTGCTCTTACACATAAGCCATGTTTGTTCTTCCATTGCTATTAAAGCTTTTAAAGCATTTGTTTTTGAGTGTGATTGCTTATGTTCTAAAGGCGGAATATGTACTTTAACATAGCTTTTTTGAGTTATTACTATTAGCTTTGTTTAAGTTTGGAAGCCTTGCTTATATGTATATATATATATATTTATTTATTTATTCATTTCAGTTGAAACTTTACCCTTCAATTGTTAATGGTAATTAACACAGCGATAAAAATTTCCTTCAAAATTTCCTCCTAACTTTAGGAACCTAAACATTAACTTTTGAAAAACTCAAAGATATTGACCGACAATATTGGAATGAATATTTTAACGAAATGCCAAATTGCTTATTGTCTTTTACAATTTTAAAAGTTAAAAGGGTTTAATTAAATCAATATTCTACAATTTTATAGTTTTTGAATCGAACGGTTAGGCAACTTATAGATTGGATTGAAATGTATTTGAATTATAGTGATAGGTTTGTATATTGATAGGTGAACGAATCAGACAAAAAGAAAATGAATACATATATGTGTGTGTAGATACATGATAACTTGTACAGAACACAGGGAGCAGTGATATTACATTATTACTACAACCTTCGTAATGCTACAGTAGTCACGCTGGTGATGTGGCATGTGCCACGTCTGTCTTTTACGTTTTTTTTAAAAAAAAAAACACAAATCAAAATAGAAAACAGGGTTCCTACTATTTCATTTCCCCCCTCCAAAAATTCCCCCCCAAACCCATTCTCCTTCCACCCTTGTTCTCCCTCTAACGGCACCCAGATTCTCCCTCCACCGGCATCGGCGCCATGATCCCCACCGAAACCGGCGGCGTGATCTCCTCTCCCCACTGTCATTGCCGCTGAAAACCCTTTCCTTTCCCCCCTTTTTCTTCCCCAACCCCATTTTCTCCCCCCACCGGCACCGTATGTCCTCTCCCTCTCCCCACAGTCACCGCCGCCAACGACCACCTCGACTTTCTTCCATCATCTCCGGCTGGAACCCATTCCCCCACGAGAGGCAGCCTAACTCCCCCCCAAACCCTCATTTTTCTGAAACCTAAAATGAGAGGCAGCTCTTCCCCCACAGTCATTGCCACTGACAAGCCCAAAACTACTCCCCCTGAAAACATTTTGCTGCCACGTCTTCAGGGAACACCACTACGAGGTGCATTATCTTTTCGTTTCTTTTCCTTTCTTTGAAAATCATTTCCGTATGTTGTGGGTTGGTTTTTCTGAATGGTTTTGCGGAGCTGTGATTGTGTTTCTGGGGTTCTGGTAAATTCTATTTTTGTGTCTCGGATCTTTCGGTTTGTCCTTGATTTTTTTTGTACCATAAAAATTCAATCAAAATTCCCAACCTTTGGGCTAAACAGCCTAAACTAGTTATAGAAACTGACTAATTTCTCAATATTCTGTTGGGTTTCTCATTTTATTCAGCCGAATTTCAACAGCCCATTTTTCAAATGCTGTAATTATATACAATATTCCCAAAAAATTTAGCTGTTCAATAAAGAAATGGCTCAATTTAATCAGTTTTCTCTTATTTATAAACGATTGAATATAAGTTTGTAAATTTTATTTTATTTTTTTAACTTATCATAAAGTTTGTAATAGTTGTAACTTTCTGAGCTCTTTATTTGCTCTGGGTGGAATTTGCTGATATATAATAAACTCTTTTTATTTTTAATGCAGAGTTTGTTGCTATTCCACCTTGCATTCTTTGGTTTGCTATTTCCATAGGGACTTTTTTGTTGATGATCTCACTAAAACACCATACAATATAATGCCTGGATGTTGTTATTTATTTACTGCATCAATTAATCCAGATTGAATACCCATTTGCTTTTTCCATCTTGGTTTCTGTGGTAAGAATTGATGAATTCTTCCTGTTCTTTGAAGTGTGTTGGATACATGCTGTATCCATTCCCATTGTTTAATTTGCTTGTTTTCCAATTCTAGAGGATAGAAGACAAGGGAAAGGAATATGGCTCATACATAAAATCTGGGAAGTTTAGATGGTTTGTAAGGGAAACTGGTAAACTTCTCTGCAGCGACATTAGTTCAGTTTTTCTTTTTCTTTTTTTGTCAAGTTAGATTTTCAAAAAAGGATATTCTGTCCTTCCAGGATCAGCTGAGACTCGACGTGGAACAATTGTCTTCCTTCATGGGGCTCCTACACAATCTTATAGCTATCGAGTTGTTATGTCTCAGGTTGTCTTGCTGAATTTTTTTTTGACATTATGACATGTCTCCACTTTTTTATCAGGTTACCCATCTGAGTTTCCTGTTTCTACCACAAACATAGAACTTTTTAAATTTTCCCGTTTAAATAATGGATTTTCAGTCTGACACAAGATTGAGTCTAGAACTTGGCTTTCCAGCTTGTCAAAAGCTGGTATGCTATTGCCAGAGGAGCTGCAAGGTGGCCTCTACTTAATTTTTTTTGCTTGGTTTACGTTTCATTGCTGCTATATATCAGAAACTAAACAACCATATATAATTTTGTCTATTGTAATGACCAAAAGAAAAATGTTAGTCACATTTGCACTATCACCCAAAATGATTAGTCTTTTTAGAGTCATAGTGTAGATATGGTTAGAGCTTTTTCCTGAATCGCTACAAATGGTATCAAAACTACATAGTAAAGCTAAGCTATGTGGTATTGTAACACCCTAATCCCATATTGGGAAGATGGGGAGTAGCCTATATAGAGTAGGTGGTTTATAAAGATAGTCATGAGTATTAAGTAACACATTGCCTAGTTACTAGGTGAAACTAGGCTTTATAAAAAATTCTAGAAAAGCTTTAAATTGACTAGTCTTTTTGGGCTCATAGTGCATATATAATTATCGTTTTTCCTAGGTCATTACATCTACACTTTGTCTTCAAGCCATTTACATGCCTTATGATGCCACCATTACCAGATCTTGAATATTTAATTTTTTCTGTCAGTGCCTTTGTCCATCCATTTGTTGTGATTTTGTTTCTTAGCTGTCCTCAAGTGATTTTATCGCATATTTATTGTTCAAATGATATTTATCTTTTCTTTCATCTTGCATAGATGTCAGATGTTGGGTTCCGCTGCATTGCACCTGATTGGATAGGATTTGGTTTCAGTGACAAGCCACAGCCAGGATACGGTTTTGATTACACTGGTTTTAATACTTTCTAATAAGATTACTGTCATATGATATTTTTCTTCCTTCATAGAGCTCATATTTCTGCATTTACAGAAAAGGAGTTCCAAGAGGAATTTGATAGATTACTCGATGTTCTCAGTGTCAAATCTCCTTTTTTTCTCGTTGTTCAGGTTTGTATAAACTAGTAGAGAAAAAGGTAAGAGGACTGTTATTTCTGATGAAACTGTGTTGTGTGTGATCAATAGAATTGACTACATCATGTTACTTTGTTGGATAACGCACAAAAGCACCCAAAATTTGCAATGGATATGCTGGTTGGCAGAGTTACTAAGTGTCAAGTCAAGTTTATAACTACATGATCTTATAACTTATGTTGCAGTTAAATATTATATCTAACAATGTTCTCCTCACGTTTTACAAGAAGGGGTTTCTTGTAGGTTTGTATGGATTGACTTGGGCCTTGAAAAACACCAGCAAGATATCAATGCTTGCAATTTTGAACTGTACGTTGACAGTTTCAGCTCCCATTCCTGGACTGTTTCAACAGCTAAGGTTCAGTTCTTATGTTACCTATTCTACTAATGGAAGGTTTATATTTCACTCGTACTCTTGCTGACAGAATTGACAATAAGTGAATAGCTTATACTTGATTCATAATCTTGCAGCTTATGTTTGGTTCACAAAACATTTTGGCTACACTCGAAGCAATGACAATGCAAATGCAGATAGAAAAATACCCGTGAAATATTTATAATATGTCCTGGAAATTTTGTTTTGTCAATATGTCCTTGAAACTTTGGTCTTGTATATCCATTCATTACAGTTGGGACTATGCTCTGCATAAAGGTTTAATTTAGGGTCTTGATTAAGTTATTAGGCCATCCATGGAACCCTATAGGCCATCAACATTACTGTTGTTAGTGCACTTATTAATGTTGTGTCCCACATTGATAAAGTATAAAAAAATTGAGTAGTTAATATACCTAATTGGACCCAAGCCCATTACCTTAGGTTTTTGAGTTAAAGTGGTGTCCAAATATGTATATTAATGTACTCTTGGTTGATTCACTAAGTGATTCTCTCTCATCATGTAGTTAATATATCTTAACTCTCAAGCATTAAAAATTGCATCCTTTTTATTCATCCTTTCTATCATGTTATTATTAGGTCATCTGCTTGAGTTTCTTTTTGGTCTTTCATTTCATGTTTATCCATTTCTTTTGGGTACTTTGCATTTCATATTCCCTTGATGTAAGATTCTAATGAGCATTGTCCTAACGCAGAATGATATATGAATGCCATGCTTGGATTTTTGTATCCAAAATAGAAAGTTGTTTTTATAAATGTTAGTTCTTCAATCTTTCACTAGCATAATTATACTCTATTTCCAAATCGTAAGTATCTTAAAATGTCATAAGAAGATTAATTGATGTATGATGTGTTTGGCTAATAGACCGTTTTTGTTGATTGATGTCTGACACAATTTTTTTCCCACCAAGTAATGATGAGCACTAAAACTGAAGGCCTATTCCTGCTATTCCCCCGCTTTTTTTAATCCATCTAAACTTATCGAAGGCATTACAGTTTCTGAATTTTTTTTTTTTATTTTTATTAAATTACATGCTCTCATTCTCATCTTCTTGGTTTCTTTCTAGAATCCCTCTTTATGGTGAATTTACATACCAGAATGCTATTATGGCTGAGCGCTTTATTGAAACAGGTAGCCCGTATGTATCAATAGTGTATCTAGTTCTTTGAGATACTACTTTAAACTTAACCTCTGATTTTAGTCATCAACATCTTCTGTCTCATATCTGTTTAGATTTTTTTAATATTAGTGCTTCATGCATTACATCCTCCATGGCCTTGTTTAGAGGAAGAGCGATAAATGGTAACATCATGCATTACGTCCTCTAAGGCTTTGTTTATTTTCCACAATGTTGTTAGGAAAGAAGAGTGTATACTATGTTAAATGGGGCATGCAAACATAATGATTGCCATCATCCTTGTGCTTTCACAAGTTAAAGGTTTCTAGATTCTTGGAACAGAAGAATATGTCATCATGCTGTAAATTGAATTTTTCTCAAGCACAAAATGAAGTGACGTATCATTCCTGCCTGAATGATACTTCATTTCTATTTGGAGAACTTTAGGATTTGTGGTTAAAAAAAATAAAATCCTATGTAATATGCTTGAAGCTGACAAAAATTAAAGACTACAAAATTAGAGAGAATTCCTTACTTGATGTTAGAAGAGATATTAGGGTTTTGAGTCATTAGGGTTTCAAGGGTAGTTTGGTCTTTATGTCATTAGGGTTTAGCTTATATATTTGGTTGTTTGTATTAGGTCATATAAGCTTAATAATATGAAGAGGCAGCAGCCTCCTTTCCTCTTCTCCCTCTTAAACTCCCTTCTTACAAATATTAACATGGTATTAGAGCCTTCGATTCTTGGCTAATCTTGAGTTTTCTGTTGTTGGCAGCAGCACTGTCCATGTGGGTTTAGCCCACACGGGCAATACGAAGACCCACATGGGCAATACCTTCGTAGCTGTTTATTTATTTATTTGTTTTATGTGGCAACTGGAACACCTCCGGTGAAAAAAAAGAAAAAAAACCATCACTGTCGTTGCTGCTGGGTGCGAGTTCTTGTTGTTGGGTGTGATGGCCGACCTTGACTGTGGCAGCTGGAATGTTATGTGGTGGCCGGCGAGAATCAATCAAGTGATCGTTGCATCTGACCGGCCTTGGATTCTCCGGCGAGAACCGATCCAATGTTGAGATCGTTATATCCGACCGGCCTTGGTGTTTTTCGGTGAGAACCTATCAAATGGTTGTTCAAGTTTTCGACGAGTTTTCAACCGGCATTGAAAATTTAGTTAATTATCTTGTATTTGTGTTGTGTACTCCAAGCTGTCCAGCTTGAGGGGGAGTTTTAGAATATGTTTTTCTAGTTGTTTTTCATTTGCTTGTACCTTCCAAGCTAGATTCATATGATGTATATGCTCCAACTTGAGGGGGAGTGTTAGAAGAGATATTAGGGTTTTGAGTCATTAGGGTTTCAAGGGTAGTTTGGTCTTTATGTCATTAGGGTTTAGCCTATATATTTGGTTGTTTGTATTAGGTCATATAAGCTTAATAATAAGAAGAGGCAGCAGCCTCCTTTCCTCTTCTTGCTCTTAAACTCCCCTTCTTACAAATCTTAACACCTGATAACAAAGAAAAGCAGACTACAATTGGTCATATAACTAGAGAAGCAAGATAGCCGAGTGTGGAAGCATCAACCTTTGCTATTTAACTTGCTAATAATAATAATTCCTGTATGGTGTTAAGGACATTACATCCATACTCCAATCTCATCTCTAAATGCTAAAACTGATTGTCGAAGAATGACTAGCTCCTTAATCTAGAAAAAGCATAAGCAGAATTGCAAATTCTCAATTTATTATGACTAGCAGCTAAATATACACATACACGTGTACCTGGTTCTAGGCGTTAGGTATCATGTTCAATATTTTAAAAAATTGCTAATAACCTTTAAGCGAGGCTGCATGCATATATCTGCTAGAGGTGCATTAGAAATTGTTTAAGTCATTATTCAGTGGTTCAACTAACTAAACTGAGTTAATGCATCTTGAGGTGTGCATCATACTTTGCAAGGGCTTACTAGAATAGAGCTTGGGTTTGAATACAATGAAGTTGTGTCAACCCTGCAAACTGAAGGCAAGAAATGCATGTCCATCTTTTAAATAGATACATGTACATGCAAGGGTTATGGTTATCTTAACAATGATCAAGGTAGTCATACCCACGGCCATATTCAACATCCATTGTGGATGGTTTCTTATCACGTTATGGTCAATACTTCAAAAGCTTAAGAGAGACAGTATTGTGCACTTCACTAACTGCACATTGTTCATGCTACTAATATTGTGTTCAACTTTCTGCCAATAAATTATGAATCAATGAATTCTGGACTTGCAGATGGGATAAACCAGTACTACTTGTTTGGAGAATATCAGACAAGTATCTGCCTCAATCTGTGGCAGAAGAGTTTCAGAAAGGAAATCCCACTACTATCAAGCTTAAGTTAATAGAAGGTGCCGGTCATATGCCACAAGAGGACTGGTAAGTGACTTTTTCAGAGCATTTATGTGAATTGCAACTCCTTGTGAAAAATTATGACCTTTATATTTTGACAGGCCCGAGAAAGTGGTCAATTCTTTGAGGGTGTTTTTCTAATGTCAACACATGAATCAAAGCTATAATCTTTAAGATTGGTCCATCGCCAAGTATTAATATCCAAATGCTGCCATTTGTTTGTAGGTAAGAAACGCTTCTTCCCTGTATATGTTTCACTTGAAAGTCCTTGTCCCTCCTATAAATTTTCTTTTTTCTTTTTTACATGTGAAAATGATGTAGTAGATAAATCAATTTCTGCACAGTAGACAAATGAAATTATTGAGATGAACGGATGTGATCTCTAGGAAATACCTATTTCATGAGCAAAGAAATAATCAGCCTTCCAAAGTGTTCCTTGTCATTATGGTCAAAATCATTGTCTGTAACAGGTATATTAGATAAGTAAGCAACCGAAATGTGGTTAGCTAGTAGGAGCAAGTGTGTTAATTCTGTTAATTGGTTGTAATTCAGTTTAGTTAGTTGAACGGCTGTTAGTTTAGGAAGGAGCTATAAATAGACTCTTTTGAGATGTAATCAAGATCTGAATAGTCATTGTTCATTGTGAACTTGGAGGAGGAGTCCTCGAATACTTGAGAGCTTTAGGTATCCTCGAAATACCTAGTTCAATAGTCAATTCATTCTGTTCATTTTCTCTTTCATTCCATATTTCCCTTCATTAACAGCTATTATAAGAACATAACCGTTACAAATGGTATCAAAGCCCTTGATCCATCTAGTTCGAAATTTTTTCTTTAGTATTAATGAGAACTAGATCCACCACCATGTCTGAAGAAGAGCAAACTGAGCAAAGCCATAAAGAAAGATTTGAGTCCATTGTTTCAAGCGACGACACTGACGGAAGACAACCTGTCTCTGTAAGTAATTTTTTTTTAATCAAATTTTATGTTTGCCTAAACATCTGTTTCGGAAGTTTAAGTTTTAAGAAATGCTTGAGGTCAATATATTCTTTATATATAAGAAAATATGGGCTAAATATAGAGAATTTTTTTTACAAAATTCTAACACAATCCCTAATTAAAGACAAAAAGATAAAAGAGGAGAGAGAAAAAAAAATTATATTAAAATAATGTATTGAAAACTATCTTTGGTTTCCTATACATTGAGAAACACTGTAACAACCTAGAAGGTTGATTAAATGGAGGGAATCCGATGTGAGTAGGTTTTTGAGGTTTTTTTTTTTTTTTTTTTAATTTTTCTTAAATATAAGGAAGGGAATGATATGTAGGGTATTTAATAGTTTTGAGATATATTGCTTAAGTAAAGATATAAAGAGGACTTGAGTCCTCATAGGATGACTAGAGTTAGAGTGTTATTACAATACTTTGAGAGTTATTCTTTATTTTCTCTAGGGTGACTATAGTTTTCTTTTCCCTCCCTTTCTGAATTACTTTTCATCTTCAGATTTTTTTTTTTTAGCTTACTAGGTATTAAAATTTCTGAAATTTTTCCACAAAACTTTTTTAATCTCCGACCCACTTTCAGTAAAGTATATTTTCTTTATTTATAAATAGTTTTATAATTTTTAATATGTTTGATAGAAAATATAAATTTGGATATGAAAGATTAATTAAGAAAAAGGGCAAAAAAATTTAATTCAATGACGTACAAAAAGGAACTTTTGATAAATTTGTAGCTAAAAACAAACAAAATATTACATCAAATCAACAATCAATCTTTGAAATAGAATTAGATGACAATATTGAAATAATAAAATAAAGGGTTAAATACTTATTAGTAAGTTTAGAAACTTTATTTTTTCCTTTAAGGTATGGAAAGTGACCAAAATTGATCCTGTGGTTTTGAAAGTAGCCAAGTTAGATTGGTAGTTAGTTGACTTAATTGAAACGTATGAATATAATATTTTTTTAAAAAATTAAAAATATATATATTTTTCAAAAAGAAAAAGAAAAGAAAAAAACAAGGGGTGGCTCGGCCACCCCAGATTTTCTTTCTTTTTTTTTTGAAAAAGATATTTTTAAAATTTTTTTTAAAAAAATAAAAAAATAATAATTAATTGGCCATGTATGTCAATTTAACTACCATTACATGTAATCATAAGTCAACTAACGGTCGAATGACGGATGGGTAACTTGGTCACTTTTAAACCACAAGAACCAATTTAATTACTTTCCAAATCCTGGGAGGAAAAATAAAGTTCTAAACTGACTAATTAAGTATTTAACCCTAAAATAAAATGATATTGTTAATTAGATTTATAAAATCCTTGTTACCATCAATAAAATGGATCATCAATCAAATTAATATTAACGGCCTTGATTAACGGAATGGGAGTTTTGATAACAAAATGGTAGTTTGTGGAGAGTATAATGTAAAGTTGGCAGTTCATGGGGGGAAATGGTAATCGCGTGGTAATTCATAAGGGGAAAGGATAATTACCCCCCAAAAAAATTTGTAGATTTAAAAAAAAAAAAAAAACTCATTTGGTAAAAAAATTTGAAAGCGCTTATAAAGGTCAAAAACTTAAAAAAGGCCAAAACACTCATTTGACAAAAGTTTAAAAATGAAACTTTTTTAAAAAAAAAACGTTTTTATTTTACTTAAAAACTCTATTTTGGACTCAAAAGACTAGACTGACTTATACGGACCCGGCTCCTCTCCAGTCCAAAATGGATTGGATGGGAGCCAGTTGATGGCTAGGGTCTCTTCTTAGAGATCCTAAGGCCATCAACCTACAACGTGGCGTATTAAAAAATAATAATATTTTATTATTTTACTTTTAAAAATAAATAAAAAAACAAATTTTAAAAAAAGAAGGGTAGCTGGCCACCCCCATCTTGGCCACTGGGGGTGGCCGGCCACCACATTTTAGGACATGGGGGTGGCGTCACCACCCCCATGGGCCGGTCCCAAACTCACTTCCAAGTCTTCTTCAAGTGATGCCCCAGACTTTTCCACCACCAAACCAAGCAGAACCATCTGTAAGAACACCACAACGAAGAGGAACACACCCATAGTACAAATCCATTGGACGTAATCTAGCTTCTTGAAGAACAAAAACCTCGAGAACCTCGATCTGGGTCTCTGTGGAAATGGGTGCCTCTCGGTTCTACCAGCGGATGAAGACCGGAAACGGTTATCTCTCTTCAGCGTTTGCCCGGTTTCCAGAGAACCCATTTAGAGTTCCATCCAAAACTACGGGTTTTACTTCAAAAACTTCAAACTTAACCCATACACATCAAATTCATACCAGAAAAGAAAACAAACAAGCAAAAAACAACAAAAAAACTAATAGACAAAGTTCTCTAATGGGTATTTTCTACACAGTAGGCATGGGACTTGCGAGTAAAAGCAGAGGAGATGTAAGAGCAGTGAAAGGTCCGGGAGCGATTGAGAAAACCTAGATTCAACCCACAAAAAACAACCAAACCACCAAACCCAAACCACCATCTGTAGAAAAAACCAGAAACCCAAAATCAAAAAACGAAAAGAGTGTGAGAGGGAGGAGCCTCGGGTCGTCGGTAGGAAGCAGGAGTGTGTTGAAGGGAGGAGAGGGAGGGAGGACCACGGTGGGAGAGGGAGGAGCTCATGGGTTCTTGACGAAGAGGGGAGGGGGATGAACTCGTCTGAAGCCAAATCAATTTTTTTATTATTTTGTTTTTTTATTTATTTTTAAAAATAAAATAATAAATTATTATTATTTTTAATGCATCACGTGTCGCGTTGATGCCTTAGGATCTCTTTGAAGATGATCCTTGTCCGACTTATACTCAAACCTGGAAGATAAATAACAGATAGACTCCTTATTGCAATAAAACTATAATAAAACTGGTAGACCGTACGTTCTCCTTGTCCCAATAGAACAAGTAGACAAGCCCCTTGCTTCTCAACCCTCAGTTGCCACGTGAGACTCAACTGACTCCTTATCTCTAACCTCCTCGATGAGCATGTATAATGTATTTGGTATTTGGTAGAGGAGTCCTCTTGGACCTGCGTGGCATTGGTTCTCCATCATGGTTATTTCAAACTAGATGCTGAATTTTCGTTTTTCTCTCATACCCAACCAAACATACCGTGTAATTAATCGTGTATTTCGGTTGTTGGGGTTTTCCCAATCAATATTTATGAGTAATGTATTGTATTTTGATCAAATAGTAATTTTAAAAGATAAGATTAATTTGAGGAAAAGAAAGGATAAGAGTCTTGCATACATCATTACTCAATATTTATTAAAAAGTACCAAATGCTTAAGGATCGGTTAATAGAGTATCCAAGGGGATTAGGGAAGTCCATTGACTTCCTTTTGTTTTTTTTTTATTTTTGTTTTTTTATTTTATTATTATTATTTTTTTTGGTTATGAATAAGGAATCCCTATTATTACTGTAGGTAGCCCATCCTCCTTTTATTGTCTTTCATTAAGGTGCTTCTAAAACCATTTGTATTGACAGATTTAACATGGAAATAAAGGATGGCTTGAGTGCGGCTGTTCTTGAAGTTCTTGACAAAGATAATTACGTGGCTTGGAGTGCTTGGGTAAAAACCTATTTAATAGCTCAAGATCTTTGGGAAACAATTGAAGCAACAACCGAACCTCCAAAGCAAGAGGATGATGAAGCTACTTTCAAGGCTTGGAGTAACAAGAATTCCACAGCTTTACATGTGCTCCAGGTTTCGTGTGGGCCAGACATATTGCCTATGATTAGGAAGATTAGTTCGGCTAAAATTGCATGGAATACTTTGGCAGGTCTCTCTCTCTCTCTCACTCACTCTCAAAATGCACATCCATGCTCAAACAAAGCTTGCTTTTGAGTGCAGTTATTCTTCAAGTTCTTAAGAAAGATAACTATGTGGATTGGAGTGTTCGGGTAAAAAACTATTTGATGGCCCATCATCTCTGGGAAATAATTGAAGAAACAACCCAACCTCCAATGCAAGAAGATGATGAAGCTGCTTTTAAGGCTTGGACTAAGAAGAATTCCATGGCCTTACATTTAATCCAAATTTCTTGTGGACCGGACTCATTTTCTGAGATTATTGGGATTAGTTCAGCAAAAATAGCTTGGGATAGTTTGGCAAAAAAGTTTCTTCATGTTGATCTTGAAAAACATAATTATGTGAATTAGAGTGTTCGAGTAAAAACCTATTTGGTGGCCCATCATCTTTGGGAAATAATTGAAGCAACCACCCAACCTCCAAGGCAAGAAGATGATGAAGTTGATTTTAAGGCTTGGAGTAAGAAGAATTCCATGGCCTTACATGTAATCCAAATTTCATCTGGACTGGACTCATTTTCTAAGATTATTGGGATTAGTTCCGCAAAAGTTGCTTGGGATAGTTTGGTAAAAAAATTTCTTCATGTTGATCTTGAGAAACATAATTATGTGGATTGGAGTGTTCAGGTAAAGACCTATTTGGTGGCCCATCATCTTTGGAAAATAATTAAACCACTCACCCCACCTCCAAAGAAAGAAGATGATGAAGCTGCTTTTAAGGCTTGGAGTAAGAAGAATTCCATGGCCTTACATGTAATCCAGATTACATGTGGACCTGACTTATTTTCTGAGATTATTGGGATTAGTTCAGCAGCAGGCGCTTGGGTTAGGTTGGGAAAAAAGATCAAATCAGGTCTCTCTCTCTCTCTCTCTCTCATCGGTGCATATGCTAAAACATTCTTAAGGTATAATAAGATTAAGAGAAAAATCAAAATTATTTTTTATTTTTGGAAAATCAGTAGTTCAATGGATTCTAATTGGTTTTATTGTAGGGTATATAGTAAACTATCTAACCAAAAATAGTCGGTACATGATTTTTTTGAATGCAACCATCAAATTAGTTTGATATGATAACTACGTTAGTTTGTTGATGGTGCACAATATATATATGCATGCAAAACACACACAAAGAGGAAGATTTTTTCCTTCCAAGTTTCAGATGTTATAAAGAAGTTTTAGGCAGGTATATATCTCACTTGTCTTGATTTGGCATGCTTCTTGTTGGTGCTAATTCTAATGGCCTTTACATGATGAGTTAATATTGAAATTTAAAATGGAAAGAAAAGAACATCCGATAGTCATAGTTGCCATATTGATGTCTGAATGCCTTCGTTTCACTATCATTCCTTGAAAAAAAAAAAAAAAAAAAACTTTGCAGGCATCGACGCTGACTATGTTCAGTATGAGGCCTTAAAAAAGGCTATAAAAAGTGGTGATTGGAACACTGCAGAGGAGTTATGACGTTAATATATACTTGGGGAAATTACATTTTACTGATATCGATTTTCACTTTTATCAAAGTTTAAAAGTGATAACCCCAAAGTTTCAAATTGTGGCAATTTAACCCATTTGGCATTTTATTAAAATGCCCTCATCAATTTTTTTAAAAAAAAAATCAAACAGGGTGGCCAGCCACCACCTATGGGGTGGTTTGGCCACCCCAGCATATATTTATATATATTTTTTGGCTTTTTCTTATTTTTAGGATTTTTTGTTTTTAAGAAAAAATGTGATGAGGCATTTTAGAATAATAAGGCCAAATGGGTTAAATTGCTACAATTTGAAACTTTGGGGGTTAATGTCACTTTTAAAATATTACATAACACATTTTGATTAACATATATTTATAATAATATAAAAGCCTAGTTCAACTTATACAAGCTTTGTATGAGCCTAATCTAAGTAGAGCTAATTAGCTTTAACATGTTTAGCTAGTTTAATAAATGAGCATGAAAATCTATTCAATCATGACCAGTGTTTAGTAAATAAACTGATCTTGAGCTGAGCTTATTCAAGTGAAATCCAAACTTGTTAGTGAACAATACTGTTCATTTACATCCTAGTTTAATAAATAAACCACCGCATGCATGTATATTACCTAGGGGTGCCAATGCGGGCGGTTAATAACCGCCCGCCAACCGCTAACCGTTATAACCGCTTAGCGGTTAGCGGTTATAGGGTCTACTAACCGCTTTTTATATACTATATTTTTATAATTATAAATATAATAATATACATATAACATAATCAATTGATCATTAATAATTAAATCACATTTTTATTTTAGATAATTAAATCACAATGTAAGTGTTAATATATTATCACTATAATTTATATGATTATAAGTATGCAAGTTTATGCTAATATAAGTTAAAAGGGTAGCAAAATCTATCTCAATTCTCAATCAAAGAGAGAGGTAAACAAAACTAAATTGATTCATAAAGTTCATATTCTACAATAATTGAACTATTAAGACTAAAGGATCTTAAATTTGATTAAGTAAATATGATTCATAATTTAAATCATTAATCTTATTATCTAATTTAATTATTATTTATTAAGATCATATGACTATATAGTATATAATATCAAATTAAATAATTGATATTAAATTCAACAATATGATACTTATAACAATAATTAAAGTATTAAGATTAAAGGATATCAAACTTGATTAAGTAAATATGATAATCATTTAAATCATTAATCCTATTATCTGATTTAATTATTAAGATCATATGATATGACTATAATATCAAGTTAAGTAATTGATATTATATTCAACAATGTGATAATTACTTATAACAATAATTGAAGCATTAAGATTAAAGGACATCAAACTTGATTAGGTAAATATGATCATAATTGAAATCATTAATCCTATTATGTAATTTAATTATTAAGATCATAATATCATATAACTATATAATATCAAATTAAGTAATTGATATTAAATTCAACAATATGATACTTATAACAATAATTGAAGTATTAAAATTAAAAGATATCAAACTTGATAAAGTAAATATGATCATAATTTAAATCATTAATTCTATTATGTAATTTAATTATTAAAATCATATGATATGACTATATAATATCAAATTAAGTAATTGATATTAGATTCAACAATGTGATACTTAATTACTTATAATTGAAGCATTAAGATTAAAAGATATCAAACTTGATTAGGTAATTATGATCATAATTGAAATCATTAATCCTATTATGTAATTTAATTGTTAAGATCATAATATCATATGTCTATATAATATTAAATCAAGTAGTTGATATTAGATTCAATAATGTAATACTTATAACAATAATTGAAGTATTAAGATTAAACCATCTCAAACTTGATTAAGTAAATATGAATTGGGACAAAAAAACACAAAAAAACCCAAAAGCCCAATTTTGAAAAAGCGGTTGGCGGTTACCTATTACACTAACGCTAACCGGTTAACTCTAACCGCTAACCTTTAGGCGGTTAGCGGTTATGATAGTGAAATCTACTAATCATTATGGCGATTACTGATTAGCGCTATTGCTACTAACCGCTAAGCATTGCACCCTAATATTACCTACATTTGAAGATGCATATCATGTGCATTTGCATAGACTAATTGCCAATCATAAAAGCCAAGGAAAAAAAGTTTGTATGGAACATCTAACAAAAATTGTATTATGAAAACAAAAATAGCCCCAACTTTAAAACATCTAACAAAAATCATCAGTACAATAGCCAAAACTAACTTGTTTCTCTTATCAGTAAAAGTGTATAACATATAGCGTGGTACCAAAACCTTATAAATATATATATATACCTTAGTCGTCCCATGATCAACAACATATTCAACTCTTTAAAGTTTCTTTTGTTGATTATAGTTGAATTAGGGTGTAGGGTTTGCAGTTATATAATTGCAAACTCTACACTATTTGTGAGTATATATACTCACAAATAGTGTAAATTTTCCCCTCAGCCTCTTTATTAATTTGTTTCCTTGTATGTACTCACAAATAGTGTAAATTTTCCCCTTAACCTCTTTATTAATTTATTTCCTTGTATGTTTCATTATCATGATTTTTGTTTTCTGATCTTTCGATAGTACTATTATTCTACGTTCAATTTTTGAGTTGGGCAATAGTGTGCTTAATTTGATATTAGTGAGATATTTCTATTGGTTTAGATCTTTTGGATTAAGTGTTTTAGGTCAACTCAAGTCAACTAAATTAAGTTTCCTTAGTATGCATGATTGTCATGAATACATTATTGTACTGTAAGAAACTTTGTTTTGTCTTATAGGTTATAGAACATTTTGAAAATGCCTTCTGGTTTTGCTCTTTAGCGATAAAGTAAAAGCATTAACAAACAACTCAAAATATAAAATATTTACCAAACACTTGACTAATTATGTCTTTATATTAGAGACAAGATTCTTTTCAATTTTCTCATCTTATATTGGATATTTGCTTTTGTTTAGAAAAGCATAGAGGTATAAGATCACTTTTTTACCCAAAAACTTATTTGAAACAACACATACGTACAACCATATTTAATAAATAGCTTATGTCATCGTATAACCTATATACAAATAAACAAAACATTATTTTCTCCATTTCAAGAGAAATCAAAATGGAGAGAAACGATTCCATGGTTAAGACTAAATTTTACAACATCTAACATTGTATATAAATTATAATGCCATATTGCCATGTCATTTAACAATTTTGTTAGAATATTAAACATATTATTATTATTATATTTATTCCCTGCAGTATTTAGGGTAGGGTTTTTTCTCCATCACTCATAGCCACTCTATAAATAGAAGCATCTATAATATTAAAATAATCATACTTTTAATTATTTTATTTTTTATTCTTGATATAATCTTCATACTCAATAATAAAGATGTATCTATAAGCTTTCTGTAGGCTTTTGCTTTTGCTCTCTATTTCTTCAATATATATCTCTACAATATATTTAACAAATTTTAATTACTTATACATCGTTAGATGTTGTGAATACCATCCTATAATATATGTACTGTTGCTCTCAAAAACCCGGACTCAGTCATTTTACTCGATCTACAGGATGCTTGGTTGCAGTGCCCCTCCGTAGTCTGTCGTATAAGCCCTTACGTATGGCTATCAATCGTGGCAACGAAGATGCTGCAATCGATTTCCTTAGCCTCAACGAAGATGCAAAGACGGCAAGAATTTCAAAAGATGGAGGTACTGTTCTTCACTTGGCTGTCTCAGGACGTACGGAAATTGTGGAGAAGTTAGTGGATTTAATGTCGATGGAGGAATTAGAAATAAAAGACGAAAATGGTTGCACAGCTCTATTCTGGGCTGCCGTTCAACAAAATAATATTGGGATGGTAGATTGCATGCTTAGAAAGAACTCTAACTTACTAGACATCCCAGACCATTCCGATCGTATTCCACTTGTAGCGGCTCTAGAGTATGGAAATATAGAAGTGGCTCACTCTCTCTATTCTGCCTCTCTGAGATATGATCAAAGATTAAGTTACTACCATACTTCCACGGTTCTTTCTCTTTTCATAGATAAAAACAATTTTGGTAAGGACGCTAGATCTAATTATTTTATCTTCTTTTGACTGATGTTTTGGAATATTGAATTATTTCCGTTTTGTTAATTAATTATGTTTCTACCGTACAACACAATAGATCTTGCTCTGCACTTGCTCCACCGTTGTCAAGATTATGCTTTTCTTCCAAACAAGTACGGTTCCTCCACTTTGAATGCATTGGCTTCGAACCCTTCTGCATTCCTGAGTGGAACCAGCTCGTGTTTTGGAAAAGATGGATCTACGCCTGTAAGTTTTATTTCCACTTCTTATTACTTTATCTCTCTATCTTTGTTTTGTATTTTAAGCAAATGAGTAAGCTACATAATAGAAATATATATACTATTTTTGTGGTGTTCTAAATTATTGAGTATAGCTGTATAGGTGTCGCGTATCTTTAAGAACTGAGTTTCTTGCATAATATATATATATATATATATATATATATATATATATACTTTTGTTAAATTAAAAAAATAAATAAAAATTATATGAGTTTAGGTAAGATACGGTCATTAAAATAATGATTTTTTAAAAGAAATAATATAAAATTTATTAAATATTAAAAAATCAATAATTTAAAAATAAAAATATTAAAAAATTAAAACTATTAAAAAATAAAAGGAATAGAAAAAGGAAAACAAGAGCTGAATGATAAAAACCATTTTGGCAAAGCGGTGGCTGGAGCCACCCTTCTTATTTTCTTTTAATAGTTTAATTTTTATATTATTTCTTTAAAAAATCATTATTTTAATGCTCAAAATAACTGCGCCTAAGCCTTGCCTAATAATAAAACGTGATTGATGTGAGATAAAAGAATTTTGTGTGAGAAAAGTAAACAAATTAGTTTTGAATTTTTTTTTTTTTTTTTGAGAAATAAAAATAAGGGAAGGGTAAGGGAAGGGGTTTGCCAAGCTAAGCTAGCCCATTATTTAATTTAGGGGAAATTACATTTATTTAATGTCTATCCACTTAATTATTTGCAATTTTATTTCGAAGTTTTAAAGCTATGACTTTATTTCCCAAACTTTCAAATTGTTGCAATTCAATCATTTTGACTTCTTTTTTTTTTTCCTCAAAATGCCCCAATCACATATTTTATTTATAAAAAAAAAAAAAAAAAAAAAAAGAAAATTCACTATACAAATATGTGATGGGGGCATAATTTTTTTTTGTTTTTTGTTTTGGATTTTTTTAAAATAAAATATGTGATGGGGGCATTTCAGGAAAAAAAAAAAAAGAAGAAGTCAAAATGATTGAATTGCAGCAATTTGAAAGTTTGAGAGGGTAAAGTATCACATTTGAAACTTTAGAGATACAAGTTTAAATGGGTGGATAGTTCAAGAGAGTAAAGTGTAATTTTTCCTTTAATTTATTTGTGCCCAACGTATGTTGATCCCTAAATATCTCATAAGAGATATTATTTTATTTGCACCTAATACAAGTTGATTAGAATTGAGAACCAAAGACACAAACCCGGATCTAAGTATGAGATCAAATGACAAATCTAAATAATATTACTCCCAGCAAACCAACAAAATGGGCCATGCCAGTGTGTGGCTAAGAACAAATTAAGATGACAATAATGGATGTTAACTTAAAATATTAGTATTCATTGGACTTTTTCGCTGAAAGGCATACCCATTCGATTGGCACATTCCTCCAACGAAATTCAGATAGAGATCGACGACCCAAATGACAACCCAAATCAACACCGAAATTATCAAGTGCGAAATGGTCTCAGATCAGGTAGGTCATCGCCTAAACTCCCTCTCTTCAGGATTTATATGCGACACCGAAAATCTTTTGGTGCCTTTGTCTATGTGTATGTCCATGGCGAATGAGTACGTCTTATAATCGAATTTTCCAAATACTTCGATTTTCAATTTGTGGTAATAATTTTCCAACTTGTTTGTGTGAGTGGGTTTCCTTTCACTTTGCAGTGCTAGGCCTATTACGTCGGCTATCTTCGGGTCTCCTAATTAAGCTCTTGGGTATAGTTAATACATCCACTTTATTAATTTCATGTCTTTGTAGTATATAATATTGAACTTTTGTTTTTGCTGATGAATCTATTATTATTATTTTTTTAATCTAGTTGAGTTAATGTCTTATTAATTATCGACTTAGGAATCAAGCAATTATGATAGAAACCCACAATAAATTGAACAGAAATATGTAGATAATTGATAGATAATGAACTCCACTTAAGGGTTGGAGACAAACCACAAAGACACAAGTCAGATTACAATTCAATACCCCAACCAATCTCTAGACTCTTGCTTTATACTAGGCTTACAGCCCACTACTCAAACACATTTAGTAACCACCCATGATGCACCTAGCCCATAACACATAACTACCCACTAACATAACATAACAACTGAATACTAATTACCCATGTAGCACTAACATAAACAAGGACAATAACCACCCACTAATCTACTACACCTTGATGCATGCCCTTCTAGGAATTACTTCATGATTTTCTCTATCATTTGCCGCCTTGAAGAGAACCTTGTCCAAGGTTGTTGGTTGAAAACTATGGTTTTAGTTCAACGAGATGAGCGGCTCTTCCTCTTTATACCTCTTTTGCCTCCCACCGTTTCTGCATCACTTTCTTGAAATCATCATGCATCTCGTTCTTTGTACGGGCTTCGATGAAAAGCACTTGGGGTTTTTGGCACGGTGTCCCAGCGTAAACCTCTTGTTACACCCGAAACACAAGCCTTTCTCTTCGTTTCTGCATCTCTTCCCATGAGAGCTTCTTAGCATCCCCATATGAATACGTCTGCGGCGAGTGTTGGATGCTGGTTGTTGCGGGGGTTAGCATGTTGTTGCTTCATCCCTTCATCTTGTGAAGTCCTCCGGTCTTTAGAGATTATCATCTCTCATCGCGCAAGCTCAATGGCCTCTGAAGGGTTTTTGGTTTGAACATCCTAAGTGACACAATTTCTGTTTTAACCCTCAAGGAATGTTCCCACGAGTGCCTTTTGAGGCCAACCATCAACTCGGTTTGCCAAAGCGCTCAAATTCTTGTTGATACTCTCGCAATGTCCCATCTTGTTGTATCCTTGAGAGTGCCTCATCATAATCCTCGACTTGGTAGGACCAATCGGATCAATAGCTCTTTTCAAGCGCTTACGTAATGGGCAATCGTTCCTCCTTATACACTTTTTCATCCATTGCCACCATTGATTGGCTTCACTTTCTAAATGAAAGGCAGCCAATGACACCTGATCCTCTAATGTTTGTTTGTAGTCAAAATATTGAACTACCGGTCCAACCAAAGCTGTGGGATCATCTCCCGAATAACGGGAAAATCCAGACAGCAAAACCACGACCCCTTTGATCCATTTGAATGTTTGGAGGAATTTTCCCCAACCATTTGGAATGGCCCTTCTCTTTGTTGTAGATGACTCGCCTCTCGAGAGACTTGGAGAATAACTCTAAGCTCACAAAATTGGACTCGACTTAGCACTAATCTTCCGGATTCCTTCTTTTAGCTCTTGCATTTCCAACTCCAATTTCTAGGCGATCCTTGGTAGCCATGCTCGATACCAATTGATAGAAACCCACAATAAATTGAACGAAATATGTAGATAATTGATAGATAATGAACTCCACTTAAGGGTTGGAGACAAACCACAAAGACACAAGTCAGATTACAATTCAATACCCCAACCAATCTCTAGACTCTTGCTTTATACTAGGCTTACAGCCCACTACTCAAACACATTTAGTAACCACCCATGATGCACCTAGCCCATAACACATAACTACCCACTAACATAACATAACAACTGAATACTAATTACCCATGTAGCACTAACATAAACAAGGACAATAACCACCCACTAATCTACTACACCCCCCACTTCCTTGATGCATGCCCTTCTAGGAATTACTTCATGATTTTCTCTATCAAATTATATGAAATGAAGTTGCTCCATCACCAAGCCCATCAACTCCTACTTCAAATGTGCAGTCAAGTAAAGCAAATGAATCGCGATCATGTTAAGGACGTCGTCTTCATAGCAGTCCGTAGTGGGATTGTTGAATTTATTGATGAGATACTTAAAGTAGATGACACCCTTGTGTCTGTCACTGATGAAATGGGAAGAGGAATACTTTTTAATGCCGTCCTACATCGTCAAGCTAAAGCTTATCGCCTTATATACGAGATCGTTAAGAACAATTGGTTTGCAAATGTTCGTCTTTTTGATAAATTAGGTAACACTCTCTTGCACATGGCAGCGATGTTAGAACCTTGCACTACACGTGATCGCATTGCAGGTGAAGCCTTGAAGATGCAGAGCGAACTTCAATGGTTTAAGGTCATATCTCTAATTCTATATTTTTCTGACCTACTTGCATTTACGAGTTGGATGTTTCAAGTTATTTTAAATCAAAGGAAATTATTAGCATATGAAGTATTTTAAAATTTTTAAAAGTCACATTACATTTTGATAGGACACAGAAAGGACCGTAATGCTCCTTCTAGCATTACATACTCCTCTTTTAATGGATCAAACATATAAATAAGAGGTGATTTACAAATTACAATCAATAACTTGATACTTCTTGTTAAAGGCATTATTTTTTCCTCTTTCATATGCTTGATGAATTCAAAATTAGTGTTTAATACATGATTCTTTAGAAACGAATACATTTTAAATGGACTGGTGATTAGTGGATGGATTATATTATAATGGCAATAGTCATAAACCCCAATGGAACTTAAAGAAAGATTAGCGGGGTGGATTACATTATAATGGGAAAAGTCATAAAATCCAACGTGAAGTACTTGAAAGAAAGAATAAAATCCATCATGAAGCTCCAATTTGGATATGGATCTTTTTTCATTATTTTATGGTCAAGATTAAATTTCTTAAATTTAATGCCGTAAACGATGCTATATAGTAAATATGTTGCCACATTTTTTCAAAATTTTAAATGACCCAACACTATGTACACTATTGAATACAATAAAATACAATCTTGACATAAAATAGCTTCTTTTTCATTTTATTTTGGAGTATGACCCCTAATCAAGGGTTTATGACAATTACTACCCTCTGGATAAATTATGATGTCTTTCTTCAAGAATTGTTGTTGTCTGTTAGTTCTCCTTTGGAAGATTAAACTTTCACAAAGATTGTGAAGAATTCGGTGGGTACCTTGTAACAGATTAGAATGCCTTAAATTACCTTGATGACGTTTAACTACTTGATTCAATTAGAGAGTGAAAATTCATTATTTCACATTGATCATAAAACTATAATGAAGTTGAGTGTTAATGGATTGCAAGAGATGCCACAAAAGGAAACCTTTTTCTATCTATTGCTTCAATTTCTAAGATTTTATACAATAAATATTGCAGGTGGTGGAGAGAATTTGCCCTCTTAGGATTAAGGATATTCGAAATGATACAAATATGACAGCTAGAGAACTTTTTACCCATAACCACAAGAACATGATGAAGGAAGGAGAGAAATGGACAAAGGAGGTCGCATCTGCTTGTATAGTGATAGGAGCTCTCATAATTACCATTATGTTCACCGCAGCATTCACTGTTCCAGGTGGTAATGATCAATATACAGGATTTCCAATGTTCTCACATAAAAGGTTATTTAAGGTCTTTATCGTATCAGATGCATTATCATTCATTTTTTCCTCAACTTCGTGTTGGTTTTTCTGGGAATCGTTACATTGCGTTATGCCGAAGAAGATTTTTACCAATCCTTGCCTTTGAAGATGATGATAGGACATTGCACTCTTATGTTCTCTATTGCAACAATGATGATTGCCTTTTGTGTTGGTCTTCTCATTATACTGCCTGAAATGCCATTGATGGTCATTTCTGCCGGTTGCCTTGCAAGTTACAGTGTCATCCAATTCGTATTTATGTTGTTTCCCCTTCTTGTCAACATGTGGAAGCAAATATTAAAATCTGTACTAGACATGAGGTATCTTTGACATTTGTTTTAAGCAATTTATTTTGACATGTGATGCACATGTGTTGTTCAATAGTTGGGTTACCGATCGAAGACTATATTATTTTAGAATGAAGAATTGGTGATCATTGATATGCTTGTGATCTATTCAAGCATATTGATCTGACAGTCTGGTGGTTTAAACCCTTTATGATCAACTAAAATAATATATATAAATATTTATATATATTTATATTTATTTATAGCGTATCCTTAATATCAATGATAATATGACTGCTGTTGGAACTTCTCCTCTTTGCAAAGGTATAGACATGTACTCAATATGTCACAAATGAGATTTGTAGGCAAGCAATCAGTTGGCAATACCATATAATGAGCGCAAAAGTTTACACTTTTGTTAGCTTTTCTAGCCTTCCAAATGGAAGAGGCTGGAATAAAAGATAAAATATTACAAATAACATGTTCTAAATGCCAATCCATACCAAGAGAGGGGTTTTGAAGAGCTAAAATAACAATAGAAGAATCCCCTTCAATAACAAACTTTTCCAGGTGCAAAGAGACTGCCAAAGAGCAAGCCAAGAGGGCTGCTTGAGCTTCACCATATGCAAGGCTACAGGGAGGCCTAACTTGGGATAAGATTTTGATGATTTGTCCCCTAGAGTTTCTGCGGATAGCTGCTTGGGTGGAGAAATCATCTCTTATGGCTGTGTCAAAATTCACCTTGAAATAATATGAAGGAGGAGGAGACCATAGCTCTCTGACTGGAGAGGATTTTAAAGTCCAAGCTGCAAAATGTTCCAAAGAGACCCGGTTGATATTTACAGCCAACTTTGAGACTTCAGGAAAAACACCCTTATGGATAGCTTGGTTTATGGAAAATCACATCAAATCACAAAAAATAGCAACATAAATCTGGAAAAAGTGAGAATCTGCTAAGGGAATACCAAAAGAGTTGTGAGGGGTTAAAATGCCTTTGATCTAGTCAGAAAGGCTTAGAGAGGACCATTTCAAAGAGTTTAAAGGCCAGTTAGAGGATCTCCACGATATTCTAGCAAAAAAACAATTGAAGAAGATGTGAGAAAGTGAGTCTTCTCCCACATTGCATAAAGGACAAACAAGAGAAGTAAGGAGGGAAAAACAACATTTAACCTAATCTTGGAGGGGACTATATCCCAAGCAATTTTCCAAAGAAATAGTTTCAATCTATCATTTAGGTTGAGTTTCCAGAGAAACTTCCATTGAGAAGGGGAGAGAAGGGAATGAGCAGATGAAGCTTTCTGGCTACTGATGAGCTTGCATGCAGATTTTGTAGAGAAAGAACCATTTGTGGAGGGAGTCCATATATGCTTATCCAAAGAGAGAGAGGAGAAGCTGGTTTTTAGGATCTCCTAACATTGGCAAAATCAAAAAGAGAGTGAAGCAGAGGAGAATTCCAGGAAAAGGAGGAGGAATAGGGATCATAACATAGAATCGGAAAGAGAGAGATCAAGAGAGAGTCGAGACACAGATTTAACGGTCCATAGGAGTGAGTGTGGCTATATTTTACTATTCAATGATTTAGGATTACAACATATTTATAGAAAAACATAATTGTAAGTATTTTGGAAAACCCCAAAATACCCCTCATAACTTATTTGTCCCAAGGTCCACATAAACTAATTACACCTAATGGGCCAACAATAGAATTTGAGCCACTTGTTCCAACACGTTTTTATTAATGGTTTGTCTGAAATGGGTTATTCCATCTAAGCTTGTTCTTAACTCTTTGTCTAAGCTAGTTTTAGCTTTATGTGTAATTTGCTTTTAATTTTATGAATGCCAGTTTGTTAAAAATAAATAAATAAATAAATAGCGTGTCACAAACGCTCAAGCTTTTGTTATGGGTCATTCCGATCAAGCCCTATGAGCTTTTATACTGATGAAAGAAAACATAGAAACATATATTCAGAAACATAATAAACTTTCTCTATTTCATCATCAACAACCATCATATTAATACTACGAATGACCCCAAATATCATACATAGATAACTACCATTCAACCATCATATTAATACTACAAATGACCATAAATATCATACATAGATAACTACTATTAGACTCTAACCGACTCTCGACATGAGAATATTTTATGTAAGTAGAAAAATATTAAGAGTTAATAAGGTTCTCATATTTGGCTCATGATCTTCTCTTATAAAATCAATATATGAACCATTAAATTTATAGGGTCCACCATTAATTTATGTGAAAATCACCAATCAAATTGTTGATTTGTAAGATAAGATGAGCTAAATATCAAAAAAATATTGACCCCTCTGCTCGTAGTCATTTTATTTGGAAAAAAAAAAAAAAGACTTAAGCATTTTAAAATTCTAAAGAGCTTACCCAAAGTTTTATTATACATTCTTCTTTTTATTTATCAACAACTCTCATTTTACACGTGGTCATCAATGTCAACACCAAGACGTCAATGCCACATCGTCAGGTACCAAGTCATCCATATATAATATTTTTTGTCGAAGGAGCTGGGAATTATGGCAACAGTGAAACACGTGCATGTACATCTTTCATACACTATTTGAGTCCAATGATTGCGTTAATCTTACTGTTCGAAATATTCTAATTAAGATTTAATTATATTCTAATTTTATTGTTAGAATATATGTTAAAATATATGAAAAATATTATATTTCGACCTCATCTTCTTACTCTTTAAAACTTCTCTGATTAATATATGTTAAAAATAGATTTAATTATATTCTAATTTTTTTAAAGGGGTGACTGATGTTCTCTTCGATTGTTGGCTAATAAAATTTTGTACAATATGAATTTATCCTTTTTTATTTTTGACAAAAATATAAAAAAGCTCCCCAAATTATTGGGCGTTTACGATTTAGCCCCATGAAGTTTTAAAAGTGATAAAGTAGCCCATCAAATTATCAAAAAGTTGCATTTTGACCACTCCGTTAGTTAACACAGTTAAATTGGATGAAAAATGCAAAACAACGACGTTTTTTGAGATTAAGTAACTAAAATGCCCTTTTGAAACTTTGGGGGCTACTTTATACCAATTGAAACTTTGGGGGGTCATTTTACAAATGGTTGGTGGTTTGGGGGTCATTTATATTTTTCCAAAAAAAAAAAAAGGACAACCATTTAGGGGTGGCCGGCGAGATTGAAAACACAAGATTACTTTGCAACCCCTTTCTTCTTTGCCGGAAACTCCATAGCCTTTCTTCTTCATAGCGTGAAACTCCAAAGCCTTTCTTCTTCATCGTCAGAAATAACAGGAACTTGAAACACTTTTTCATTTTTTTTTCTTCTACCGACACCCAATATCACTTCACTTTTCTCTCAATTTTTTTTCTTTCTTTATTCTCAACGCTTGCTGCCCCCTTCTTTTCTTCTTATTTTCCAAGCCGCAACAATGGACCCAATGAAAAAAAAAAAACCTGAATTTGGTGAAGATGAAGAGGTTTGGTGTGAGTTGGCGAAACATATGCTTTGGTCTCCTTCTCCAGCGTCGCGAGAAACATTCTCCGGCGCCAGAGAGTAATTTTTTCGACTTTAGGGTGGTATCGCCACTAGACCCACGATTTTGCAAATTCCCATATCCACGGGATCCGCACTCCACCCCCAACATCAGTAAATAATTGTAAAAAAAAAAAAACTTACCAATTTTTAAAAAATACAAAAAAAAACCAATGGGATAATAAATACCAAAAAAAAAAAATTAGAATAAATAAATATTCGTCCATTGATTTTATTTTTGTTTGGTTTTTTATTTACAATTATTTTATTATTTTATTTGTTAAAAGAATAGGGGTATTATAGGAATAAAAAAAAAGTGGCATTTTGATTACATTTTGGTAATATGGGAGGCTACTTTATTACTTTTCAAACATTAGGAGGCTATATTGTAAATAGCTGGTAATTTGGGGGGTTTTATTTATATTTTTCCTTTTTTTTTTTCAAAACGACGTCGTTTTTTTTTGGGGGGACATTTTTAAATTGATTTTTTTTTAAATGGCATTTTAGTAACTTAACCTCAAAAAATGACGTTTTTTATTTTCCATCCAATTTGACTATGACAAAGTTCTTGAATGATTTATTTTATTTTCCAAGTTTTTATTTTGTTAGGTTTGCAGAAAATAATAATAATAATAATATTTATTTGTGAAGGAGATGGACAGTTAAGATTGGACAAGGCAAAAGACATGGTCGATGTGTTTCGGAATCTAATCGGGATAAGATGAAGAAAAGAGCAGGAGAAAATGGACAATAAAGCAAAACGACACAGTAGAATTTTGAGTCCCTGGTTGGTGTTTCGGAATCTAATCATTGTCACTCTTCTTGGAGAATTATAAAAGGAAGACAGGGGCCAAGAGTTTCAAACCGACCATGATCCATTCATTTTGAGGTGTAGCTTCACTTCTTCAAGTTCTTCTACGGCACATTGGGACTTTCAAGCGACAGTGTCGGAAGACAACCCTGTCTCTGTAAGTAAATTTTATTTTTTTTAATCAAATTTTATGTTTGCCTAAACATCTGTTTCTGAAGTTTAAGTTTTAAGAAATGCTTGAGGTCAATATATTCTTTATGTATAAGAAAATATGGGCTAAATATAGAGAATTTTTTTATAAAATTCTAACACAATCCCTAATTAAAGACAAAAAGATAAAAGAGGAGAGAGAAAAAAAAAATTATATTAAAATAATGTATTGAAAACTATCTTTGGTTTCCTATACATTGAGAAACACTGTAATAACCTAGAAGGTTGATTAAATATAGGGAATCCGATGTGAGTAGGTTTTTGAGGTTTTTTTTTTTATTTTTTAAATTTTTCTTAAATATAAGGAAGGGAATGATATATAGGGTATTTGCTGCAAGTGTTATAAATTATTAAAAAATTGCAATGTATCCTTTTTAGACTAAAATAATATGATGTGAATAAGTTTTAATAGTTTTGAGATATATTGCTTAAGTAAAGATATAAAGAGGACTTGAGTCCTCATAGGATGACTAGAGTTAGAGTGTTATTACAATACTTTGAGAGTTATTCTTTATTTTCTCTAGGGTGACTATAGTTTTCTTTTCCCTCCCTTTCTGAATTACTTTTCATCTTCAGAATTTTTTTTTTTTTTTTTTTTTAAGCTTACTAGGTATTAAAATTTCTGAAATTTTTCCACAAAACTTTTTTAATCTCCGACCCACTTTCAGTAAAGTATATTTTCTTTATTTATAAATAGTTTTATAATTTTTGATATGTTTGATAGAAAATATAAATTTGGATATGAAAGATTAATTAAGAAAAAGGACAAAAACATTTAATTCAATGACGTACAAAAAGGAACTTTTGATAAATTTGTAGCTAAAAACAAACAAAATATTACATCAAATCAACAATCAATCTTTGAAATAGAATTAGATGACAATATTGAAATAATAAAATAAAATGATATTGTTAATTAGATTTATAAAATCCTTGTTACCATCAATAAAATGGATCATCAATCAAATTAATATTAACGGCCTTGATTAACGGAATAGGAGTTTTGATAACAAAATGGTAGTTTATGGAGAGTATAATATAAAGTTGACAGTTCATAAGGGAAAATGATAATCGCGTGGTAATTCATAGGAGGAAAGGATAATTACCCCCCAAAAAAATTTGTAGATTTGAAAAAAAAATAAAAAAAAGACTTGTTTGGTAAAAAAATTTGAAAGTGCTTATAAAGGTCAAAAACTTAAAAAAGGCCAAAACACTCATTTGACAAAAGTTTAGAAATGAAACTTTTTTCAAAAAAACGTTTTGTTTACTTAAAAGCTCTATTTTAGACTCAAAAGACTAGACTGACTTATACGGACCCGGCTCCTCTCCGGTCCACAATGGATTGGATGGGAGCCGGTTGATGGCTAGGGTCTTCTTAAAGATCTTAAGGCCATCAACCTACAACGTGGCGTATTAAAAAATAATAATATTTTATTATTTTACTTTTAAAAATAAATAAAAAATAAAATAATTAAAAATTAAAAACAAATTTTAAAAAAAGAAGGGTAGCAGGTGGGGGTGGCGTCACCACCCCCATGGGCCGGTCCCAAACTCACTTCCAAGTCTTCTTCAAGTGATGCCCCAGACTTTTCCACCACCAAACCAAGCAGAACCATCTGGAAGAACACCACAACGAAGAGGAACACACCCATAGTACAAATCCATTGGAGGTAATCTAGCTTCTTGAAGAACAAAAACCTCGAGAACCTCGATCTGGGTCTCTGTGGAAATGGGTGCCTCTCGGTTCTACCAGCGGATGAAGACCGGAAAAGGTTATCTCTCTTCAGCGTTTGCCCGGTTTCCAGAGAACCCATTTAGAGTTCCATCCAAAACTACAGGTTTTACTTCAAAAACTTCAAACTTAACCCAAACACATCAAATTCATACCAGAAAAGAAAACAAACAAGCAAAAAACAACAAAAAAACTAATAGACAAAGTTCTCTAAATGGGTATTTTCTACACAGTAGGTATGGGACTTGCGAGTAAAAGCAGAGGAGATGTAAGAGCAGTGAAAGGTCCGGGAGCGATTGAGAAAACCTAGATTCAACCCACGAAAAACCCCCAAACCACCAAACCCAAACCACCATCTGTAGAAAAAACCAGAAACCCAAAATCAAAAAACGAAAAGAGTGTGAGAGGGAGGAGCCTCGGGTCGTCGGTAGGAAGCAGGAGTGTGTTGAAGGGAGGAGAGGGAGGGAGGACCACGGTGGGAGAGGGAGGAGCTCATGGGTTCTTGACGAAGAGGGGAGGGGGATGAATACGTCTGAAGCCAGATCAATTTTTTTATTATTTTGTTTTTTATTTATTTTTAAAAATAAAATAATAAATTATTATTATTTTTAATGTGCCACGTGTCGCGTTGATGGCCTTAGGATCTCTTTGAAGATGATCCTTGTCCGACTTATACTCAGACCTGGAAGATAAATAACAGATAGACTCCTTATTGCAATAAAACTACAATAAAACTGGTAGACCGTTCTCCTTGTCCCAATAGAACAAGTAGACAAGTCCCTTGCTTCTCAACTCTCAGTTGCCACATGAGACTCAACTGACTCCTTATCTAGCTCTAACCTCCTCGATGAGCATGTATTTGGTATTTGGTAGAGGAGTCCTCTTGGACTTGCGTGGCATTGGTTCTCCATCCTAGTTAGTTCAAACTAGCTAGATGCTGAATTTTCGTTTTTCTCTCATACCCAACCAAACATACGGTGTAATCGTGTATTTCGGTTGTTGGGTTTTCCCGATCAATATTTATGAGTAATGTATTGTATTTTGATCTAATAGTAATTTTAAAAAATAGATTAATTTGAGGAAAAGAAAGGATAAGAGTCTTGCATACATCATTACTCAATATTTATTAAAAAGTACCAAAATGCTTAAACATTGGTTAATAGAGTATCCAAGGGGATTAGGGAAGTCCATCGACTTCCTTTTGTTTGTTTGTTTTTTTTTTTTTTTTTTTGGTTATGAATAAGGAATCCCTATTATTACTGTAGGTAGCCCATCCTCCTTTTCTTGTCTTTCATTAAGGTGCTTCTAAAACCATTTATACTGACAGATTTAACATGGAAATAAAGGATGGCTTGAGTGCAGCTGTTCTTGAAGTTCTTGACAAAGATAATTACGTGGCTTGGAGTGCTTGGGTAAAAACCTATTTAATAGCTCAAGATCTTTGGGAAACAATTGAAGCAACCACCGAACCTCCAAAGCAAGAGGATGATGAAGCTACTTTCAAGGCTTGGAGTAACAAGAATTCCATGGCTTTACATGTGCTCCAGGTTTCGTGTGGGCCGGACATATTGTCTATGATTAGGAAGATTAGTTCGGCTAAAATTGCATGGAATACTTTGGCAGGTCTCTCTCTCTCTCTCTAAAATGCACATCCATGCTCAAACAAAGCTTGCTTTTGAGTGCAGTTATTCTTCAAGTTCTTAAGAAAGATAATTATGTGGATTGGAGTGTTCGGGTAAAAAACTATTTGACGGCCCATCATCTTTGGGAAATAATTGAAGAAACAACCCAACCTCCAATGCAAGAAGATGATGAAGCTGCTTTTAAGGCTTGGACTAAGAAGAATTCTATGGCCTTACATTTAATCCAAATTTCTTGTGGACCGGACTCATTTTCAAAGATTATTGGGATTAGTTCGGCAAAAATTGCTTGGGATAGTTTGGCAAAAAAGTTTCTTCATGTTGATCTTGAAAAACATAATTATGTGAATTGGAGTGTTCGAGTAAAAACCTATTTGGTGGCCCACCATCTTTGGGAAATAATTGAAGCAACCACCCAACCTCCAAGGCAAGAAGATGATGAAGTTGATTTTAAGGCTTGGAGTAAGAAGAATTCCATGGCCTTACATGTAATCCAAATTTCATGTGGACTGACTCATTTTCTAAGATTATTGAGATTAGTTCTGCAAAAGTTGCTTGGGATAGTTTGGTAAAAATTTCTTCATGTTGATCTTGAGAAACATAATTATGTGGATTGGAGTGTTCAGGTAAAACCTATTTGGTGGCCCATCATCTTTGGGAAATAATTAAACCACTCACCCCAACCTCCAAAGAAAGAAGATGATGAAGTTGCTTTTAAGGCTTGGAGTAAGAAGAATTCTATGGCCTTACATGTAATCCAAATTTCATGTGGACTCGACTCATTTTCTGAGATTATTGGGATTAATTCAAGCAAAAGTGCTTGGGATACGTTGGGAAAAAGTTCAACTCAGGTCTCTCTCTCTCTCTCATCATTGCATATGCTAAAACATCCTAAATGTCTAATAAGATTAAGAGAAAATCAAAATTAATTTTTATTTTTGGAAAATTAGTAGTTCAATGGATTCTAATTGGTTTTATTGCAAGGTATATAGTACTATCTAACCAAAAATTAGTCACTGCATGATTTTTTCAATTCAACCATCAAATTAGTTTGATATGATAACTACGTTAGTTTGTTGATGGTGCACAATATATATATGCATGCACAAACACACACAAAGAGGAAGATTTTTTCCTTCCAAGTTTCAGATGTTATAAAGAAGTTTTAGGCAGGTATATATCTCACTTGTCTTGACTTGGCATGCTTCTTATTGGTGCTAATTCTAATGGCCTTTACATGATGAGTTAATATTGAAATTTAAAATGGAAAGAAAAGAACATCCGATAGTCATAGTTGCCATATTGATGTCTGAATGCCTTCGTTTCACTATCATTCCTTGAAAAAAAAAAA
This sequence comes from Carpinus viminea, assembly GCA_013348765.1. Lineage (NCBI taxonomy): Eukaryota > Viridiplantae > Streptophyta > Magnoliopsida > Fagales > Betulaceae > Carpinus > Carpinus viminea. The sequence continues at coordinate 44,917,108 of CP054668.1, read as the reverse complement.
TGTGCAGGCATCGACGCTGACTATGTTCAGTATGAGGCCTTAAAAAAGGCTATAAAAAGTGGTGATTGGAACACTGCAGAGGAGTTATGATGTTAATATATACTTATTCTAATAATCAATACATATATTTATATTACATAACACATTTTGATTAACATATATTTATAATAATATAAAGGAGCCTAGTTCAACTTATACAAGCTTTGTATGTGAGCCTAATCTAAGTAGAGCTAATTAAGCTTTAACATGTTTAGCTAGTTTAATAAATGAGCATGAAAATCTATTCAATCCTGACCAGTGTTTAGTAAATAAACTGATCTTGAGCTGAGCTTATTCAAGTGAAATCCAAACTTGTTAGTGAACAATACTGTTCATTTACATCCTAGTTTAATAAATAAACCATCGCATGTATATTACCTACATTAGAAGATGCATATCACGTGCATTTGCATAGACTAATTGCCGGTCATAAAAGCCAAGGAAAAAAAGTTTGTATGGAACATCTAACAAAAATTGTATTATGAAAACAAAAATAGCCCCAATTTTAAAACATCTAACAAAAATCATCAGTACAATAGCCAAAACTAACTTGTTTCTCTTATCAGTAAAAGTGTATAACATATAGCATGGTACCAAAACCTTATAAAAATATATATATATATATATATACCTTAGTCGTCCCATGATCAACAGCATACTCAACTCTTTAAAGTTTCTTTTGTTGATTATAGTTGAATTAGGGTGTAGGGTTTGCAATTATATATATGATTGCAAACTGTACACTATTTGTGAGTATATATACTCACACATGGTAAATTTCCCTTTAGCCTCTTTATTAATTTGTTTCCTTGTATGTACTCACAAATAGTGTAAATTTTCCCCTTTACCTCTTTATTAATTTGTTTCCTTGTATGTTTCATTATCATGATTTTTGTTTTCTAATCTTTCGATAGTACTATTATTATGCATTCAATTTTTAAGTTGGGCGATAGTGTGCTTAATTTGATATTAGTGAGATATTTCTATTGGTTTAGATCTTTTGGATTAAGTGTTTTAGGTCAACTCAAGTCAACTAAATTAAGTTTCCTTAGTATGCATGATTGTCATGAATACATTATTGTACTGTAAGAAACTTTGTTTTGTCTTATAGGTTATAGAACATTTTGAAAATGCCTTTTGGTTTTGCTCTTTAGCGATAGAGTAAAAGCATTAACAAACAACTCAAAATATAAAATATTTACCAAACACTCGACTAATTATGTCTTTATATTAGAGACAAGATTCTTTTCAATTTTCTCATCTTATGTTGGATATTTGCTTTTGTTTAGAAAAGCATAGAGGTATAAGATCACTTTTTTACCCAAAACTTATTTGAAACAACACATACAACCATATTTAATAAATAGCTTATGTCATCGTATAACCTATATACAAATAGACAAAACATTATTTTCTCCATTTCAAGAGAAATCAAAATGGAGAGAAACGATTCCATGGTTAAGACTAAATTTTACAACATCTAACATTGTATATAATGCCATATTGCCATGTCATTTAACAATTTTGTTAGAATATTAAACATATTATTATTATTATATTTATTCCCTACCGTATTTAGGTTAGGGTTTTTTCTCCATCACTCATAGCCACTCTATAAATAGAAGCGTCTATAATGTTAAAATAATCATACTTTTAATTATTTTATTATTTTTTATTCTTGATATAATCTTCATACTCAATAATAAAGATGTATCTGTAAGCTTTCTATATGCTTTTGCTTTTGCTCTCTATTTCTTCAATATATATCTCTACAATATATTTAACAAATTTTAATTACTTATACATCGTTAGATGTTGTGAATACCATCCTATAATATATGTACTGTTGCTCTCAAAAACCCGGACTCAGTCATTTTACTCGGTCTACAGGATGCTTCGTTGCAGTGCCCCTCCGTGGTCTGTCGTATGAGCCCTTACGTATGGCTATCAATCGTGGCAACAAAGATGCTGTAATCGATTTCCTTAGCCTCAACGAAGATGCAAAGACGGCAAGAATTTCAAAAGATGGAGGTACTGTTCTTCACTTGGCTGTCTTTGCAGGACGTACGGAAATTGTGGAGAAGTTAGTGGATTTAATGTCGATGGAGGAATTAGAAATAAAAGACGAAAATGGTTGCACAGCTCTATTCTGGGCTGCCGTTCAACAAAATAATATTGGGATGGTAGATTGCATGCTTAGAAAGAACTCTAACTTACTAGACATCCCAGACCATTCCGATCGTATTCCACTTGTAGCGGCTCTAGAGTATGGAAATATAGAAGTGGCTCACTCTCTCTATTCTGCCTCTCTGAGATATGATCAAAGATTAAGCTCAATCCATACTTCCACGGTTCTTTCTCTTTTCATAGATAAAAACAATTTTGGTAAGGACGCTAGATCTAAGTATTTTATCTTCTTTTGACTGATGTTTTGGAATATTGAATTATTTCCGTTTTGTTAATTAATTATGTTTCTACCGTACAACACAATAGATCTTGCTCTGCACTTGCTCCACCGTTGTCAAGATTATGCTATTCTTCCAAACATGTATGGTTCCTCCGCTTTGAATAAATTGGCTTCGAACCCTTCTGCATTCCTGAGTGGGAACCAGCTCGTGTTTTGGAAAAGATGGATCTACGCCTGTAAGTTTTATTTCCACTTCTTATTTACTTTATCTCTCTATCTCTTTTTTGTATTTTAAGCAAATGAGTAAGCTGCATATATAGTAGAAATATATATACTATTTATAATGTTATATGTTTTGAGTATAGCTGTACAGGTGTCGCATATCTTTAAGAACTGAGTTTCCTGCATAATATATATATATTTATTATATGAGTTTAGGTAAGATACGGTCATTAACTCAAATGGCAGAATGAGACATAATTATAATGGAAGTTCAATCATAGGAATTGGGCCATTTATTTTTAAAGATCAATGACAATTTGTTATTTTGTAAAGCAACTATGATATATATTATTTCTGAAACCCAGAGTTTTGAAAACCCTCGCAAGATGATAAACAGTAACACTTACATGGAAAGTACCCCCAAATCACCTTCCGAAAATGGAAATAATTGAAATACTATTATCCTAAATATCTAGTGAGAGATATTATTTTACTTTTACCAATATAGGCCGATACTTTAAATATTTCATAAGATATTGGGTGTGTTTGGCAAGGATGCAATATCTTATGATAAGTAATAAAGGGCAAGGATTAGGTGCGGTAGTTCAAAATTACTGCGTTTTAAGCATTACGATAATGAATTTTTTAAAGAAATAATATAAAATTTATTAAATATTAAAAAATTAATAATTTAAAAAATAAAAATATTAAAAAATTAAAACCATTAAAAAATAAAAGAAATAGAAAGGGAAAAACAAGAGCTGAATGATAAAAACCATTTTGGCAAAGCGGTGGCTCCTTCTTGTTTTTCTTTTTCTATTTCTTTTATTTTTTAATATTTTAATATTTTAAATTATTGATTTTTTTAATATTTAATAAATTTTATATTATTTCTTTAAAAAATCATTATTTTAATGCTCAAAACAACCGTGCCTTAGTCTTGCCCAGTAATAAAACGTGATTGATGTGATATAAAATAATTTTGTGAGAGAAAAGTAAACAAATTAGTTTTGAAAAGATTTTTTTTTTTTTTTTTGAGAAATAAAAATAAGGGAAGGGTAAGGGAAGGGGGTTTGCCAAGCTAAGCTAGCCCATTATTTAATTTAGAGAATTACACTTTACCCCCCTGAACTATCCACTCATTTACACTTTTACCTTTAAAGTTTTAAACGTGACACTTTACCCTCCCAAACTTTCAAATTGTTGCAATTCGATTATTTTGACTTTTTTTCAAAATGCCCCCATCACATATTTTATTTAAAAAAAAAAAAAAAGAAGATTCACTATACAGATATGTGATGGGGGTTTTTTTTGTTTTTTTTTTGTTTTGGATTTTTTTTTTAAATAAAATATGTGATGGGGGCACTTTGGGAAAAAAAAGTCAAAATGATTGAATTGCATCAATTTGAAAGTTTGGGAGGGTAAATTGTCACGTTTGAAACTTTAGAGGTAAAAATGCAAATAAGTGAATAGTTCAGAAGAGTAAAGTATAATTTTCCCTTTAATTTATTTGTGCCCAATGTATGTTGATCCCTAAATATCTCATAAGAGATATTATTTTATTTGCACCTAATACAAGTTGATTAGAATTGAGAACCAAAGACACAAACCCGGATCTAAGTATGAGATCAAACGACAAATCTAAATAATATTACTCCCAGCAAACCAACAAAATGGGCCATGCCAGTGTGGCTAAGGACAAATTAAGATGACAATAATGGATGTTAACTTAAAATATTAGTATTCATTGGACTTTTTTGCTGAAAGGCATACCCATTCGGTTGGCACATTCCTCCAACGAAATTCGGATAGAGATCGACGACCCAAATGACAACCCAAATCAACACCGAAATTATCAAGTGCGAAATGGTCTCAGATCAGGTATGTCATCGCCTAAACTCCCTCTCTTGAGGATTTATATGCGACACCGAAAATCTTTTGGTGCCTTTGTCTATGTGTATGTCCATGGCGCATGAGTATGTCTTATAATAGCGGGATATCACATTCAATCTATCGAATTTTCCAAATACTTCGATTTTCAATTTGTGGTAATAATTTTCCAACTTGTTTATGTGAGTGGATTTCCTTTCACTTTGCAGTGCTAGGCCTATTACGTCGGCTATCTTTGGATCTCCTAGTTAAGCTCTTGGGTATATTTAATACATCCACTTTATTAATTTCATGTCTTTGTAGTATATAATATTGAACTTTCGTTTTTGTTGATGAATCTATTATTATTATTTTTTTTAATCTAGTTGAGTTAATGTCTTATTAATTATCGACTTAGGAATCAAGCAATTATATGAAATGAAGTTGCTCCATCACCAAGCCCATCAACTCCTACTTCAAATGTGCAGTCAAGTAGAGCAAATGAATCGCGATCATGTCAAGGACGCCATCTTCATAGCAGTCCGTAGTGGGATTGTTGAATTTATTGATGAGATACTTAAAGTAGATGACACCCTTGTGTCTGTCACTGATGAAATGGGAAGAGGAATACTTCTTAATGCCGTCCTACATCGTCAAGCTAAAGCTTATCGCCTTATATACGAGATCGTTAAGAACAATTGGTTTGCAAATGTTCGTCTTTTTGATAAATCAGGTAACACTCTCTTGCACATGGCAGCAATGTTAGAACCTTGCACTACACGTGATCGCATTGCAGGTGAAGCCTTGAAGATGCAGAGTGAAATTCAATGGTTTAAGGTCATATCTCTAATTCTATATTTTTCTAATTTTATGGTTTAACGAGTTGGATGTTTCAAGTTATTTTAAATCAAAGGAAATTACTAGCCTATGAAGTATTTTAAGATTTTTAAAAGTCAAATTACATTTTGATAAGACACAAAGAGGACCGTAATGCTCCTTCTAGCGTTACTCCTCTTTTAATGGATCAAACATATAAATAAGAGGTGATTTACAAATTACAATCAATAACTTGATATTTTTTGTTAAAGGCATTATTTTTTCCTCTTTCATATGCTTGATGAATTCGAAATTAGTGTTTAATACATGATTCTTTAGAAACGAATACATTTTAAATGGAGTGGTGATCAGTGGATGGATTATATTATAATGGCAATAGTCATAAACCCCAATGGAACTTAAAGAAAGATTAGCGGGGTGGATTACATTATAATGGGAAAAGTCATAAAATCCAACGTGAAGTACTTGAAAGAAAGATAGAATAAAATCCATCATGAAGCTCTTCTAATTTTTTCCATTATTTTTAATATTTGACTGAGTGTTCGTGAATCTTATTCCTTGGGAGTACTTGCAATAGAAATATTGACTCATTTTCTTCATTTTTGGCCGATAATTCCAATTTGGATATGGATCTTTTTCATTATTTTATGGTCAAGATTAAATTTCTTAAATTTAATGTTGTAAACGATGCTATATAGTAAATACGTTGCCACATTATTTCAAAATTTTAAATGACCCAACACTATGTACACTATTAAATACAATAAAATACAATCTTGACATAAAATAGCTTCTTTTTCATTTTATTTAGGAGTATGACCCCTAATCAAGGGTTTATGACAATTACTACCCTCCGGATAGATTATGATGTCTTTCTTCAAGAATTGTTGTTGTCTGTTAGTTCTCCTTTAGAAGATTATACTTTCACAAAGATTGTGAAGAATTTGATGGGTACCTTGTAACAGATTAGAATGCCTTAAATTACCTTGATGATGTTTAACTACCTGATTCAATTAGAGAGTGAAAATTCATTATTTCACATTGATCATAAAACTATAATGAAGTTGAGTGTTAATGGATTGCAAGAGATGCCACAAAAGGAAGCTTTTTTTCTATCTATTGCTTCAATTTCTAATTTCTAAGATTTTTTACAATAAATATTGCAGAAGGTGGAGAGAATTTGCCCTCTTAGGATTAAGGATATTCAAAATGATACAAATATGACAGCTAGAGAACTTTTTACCCAAAACCACAAGAACATGATGAAGGAAGGAGAGAAATGGACAAAGGAGGTCGCATCTGCTTGTACAGTGATAGGAGCTCTCATAATTACCATTATGTTCACCGCATCAATCACTTTTCCAGGTGGTAATGATCAACGTACAGGATTCCCAATGTTCTCATGTGAAAGGTTATTTAGGGTCTTTATCATATCAGATACACTATCATTCATTTCTTCCTCAACTTCGGTGTTGGTTTTTTTGGGAATCGTTACATCGCGTTATGCAGAAGAAGATTTTTACCAATCCTTGCCTTTGAAGATGATGATAGGACATTGCACTCTTATGTTCTCTATTGCAACAATGATGATTGCCTTTTGTGTTGGTCTTCTCATTATACTGCCTGAAATGTCATGGATGGTCATTTCTGCCGGTTGCCTTGCAAGTTACAGTGTCATCCTGTTGTTTCCCCTTCTTCTCAAGATTTCGAAGCAAATATTAATATCTGTACTAGACATGAGGTATCTTTGACATTTGTTTTAAGCAATTTATTTTGACATGTGATGCACACGTGTTGTTCAATAGTTGGGTTACCGAAGACTATATTATTTTAGAATGAAGAATTGGTGATCATTGATATGCTTGTGATCTATTCAGCATATTGATCTGACAGTCTGGTGGTTTAAACCCTTTATGATCAATTAAAATAATATATATATATATATATATATATATAGCCTATATATCCTTAATATCAATGATAATATGACTGCTGTTGGAACTTCTCCTCTTTGCAAAGGTATAGATATGTACTCAATATGGCAATATATATATATTAACAAACAACTTCATTCAAGAAACAAGCAACCTACAAAAACCCTCACAAGGAGGGGAGAGAAGGGGTGGATCTTTTTTACTACAAATGGGGATCGAGAGGGGGTGGAGGGAAGACAAGGAGGGAATGCAGCTAGAGAGAACTCTGGCCACGGCCCTATATACCATATAATGGGCGTAGAAATTTGCACTTTTGTTAGCTTTTCTAGCCTTCCAAATGAAAGAAGCTAGAATAAGAGATAAAATATTACAAATAACATGTTCTAAATGCCAATCCATACCAAGAGAAAATAGCAATAGAAGAATCCACTTCAATAACAAATAGGTGCAAAGAGACTGCCAAAGAGCAAGCCAAGAGGGCTGCTTGAGCTTCACCATAAGCAGGGCTACAGGGAGGCCTAACTTGGGATAAGATTTTGAGGATTTGTGCTCTAGAGTTTTGCAGACAGTTGCTTGGGTGGAAAAATCATCTCTTATGGCTGTGTCAAAATTCACCTTAAAATAATATGAAGGAGGGGGAGACCATAGCTCTCTGACTGAAGATGATTTTGAAGTCCAAACTACAAAATGTTCCAAAGAGACCCGGTTGATGTTTGCAACAAGCTTTGAGACTTCAGGAAAAACACCCTTATTGACAACTTGGTTTTTGGAAAACCATATCAAATCACAAAAAATAGCAGCATAAATCTGGAAAAAGTGAGAATCTGCTAAGGGAATACCAAAAGAGCTGTGGGGGGTTAAAGTGCCTTTGATCTAGTCAGAAAGGCTTAGAGAGGACCATTTCAAAGAGTTTAAAGGCCAATGAGAGGATCTCCACAATATTCTAGCAAAAAAACAACTGAAGAAGAGGTGAGAAAGTGAGTCTTCTTCCACATTGTATAAAGGACAAACAAGAGAAGTAGGAGGAGGGAAAAACAACATTTAGCCTAATTTCGGAGGGGACTATATCCCAAGCAATTTTCCAAAGAAAGAGTTTCAATTTGTCATTCAAGTTAAGTTTCCAGAGAAGCTTCCATTGAGAAGGGGAGAGAGGGGAATGAGCAGATGAAGCTTTCTGGGTACTGATGAGCTTGTATGCAGATTTTGTAGAGAAAGAACCATTTGTGGAGGGAGTCCATATATGCTTATCCAAAGAGAGAAAGGAGAACCTGGTTTTTAGGATCTCCCTAACACTGGTAGAATCAAAAAGAGAGTGAAGCAGAGGGGAATTCCATGAAAAGGAGGAGGAATGGGGATCATAACAGAAAAGATCTAAGACTAGGAGATTTGGAAGAGGCAGACTCAACAAAAGGGAAGGAGAAGGAAAGAAAGTAGGAATAGTTGGGATCCAAGAAGAGCTCCAAATAGGGAGAGAGGAGGAGCTATGGATTATGTTGCAGGCACCTTTGGAAAAAAGTGTTGAGATTTCATGATACTTTTCCATAACCAAGAGGAGGAAAAAGTGGAAGTAGGGGGAGAGAAAAGAGCAGTTTTTGAGATACTTACCTTGCAGTTGTGCTGTCCAAAGAGAGTCTGTCTTTGTGAAGCTTCCAGCCAAGCTTGGTGATGAGGGCTAAGTTAACATCTCTCATTTTCCCGAGGCCTAAACCTCCCAAGTCCTTTGGGAGACAGAGAAAGTCCCAAGCCTTAAGAGAGAAATTTCTAACTTTTTTTGGATGGGAACCCCACCAAAAGTTCTTGAAGATCCTATCAAGCTCAAAGCAGAAACTGTTTAGGAGCAAAAAATAGCTCATGGCATAGGAGGGGAGGGTAGCTGCAATTGACTTAATGAGGACCAATCTGCACTTGAGATAAAGTTTTAGCTCTTCAACCTTCAATTCTGCCAAGAACCTAGTCAATGATGACTTGGAAAGCTCTTTTCTTTGAATTCCCCATCAAAATGGGAAGTCCAAGATAAAGAGAGTTGGAAGGGATTGAAGGATAAGGGATGATCCTAAAGATAGGTTCAGAAGAGGTTTGGCTGGTGTTCTTGCTTAAATGAATGGAGGATTTAGCTGTGTTGATCGACTGACCAGACCATCTACAATACTTATCCAAGCAAGACTTTATGCTAGAAGCTTTAGAGACAGAAGCTTTCCCAAAGATGAAGGTCATTAGCAAAAAGAAGATGGTGAATTACAAAGCAATTCCTAGCAATCTAGAGGCCTTTGATAAAACCATCCCTTTCCTCTTTGAACATAAGTCTAGAGAAGACTTTAGCACCCAAAATAAAGAGAAATGGAGAAATGAGATCTCCTTGTCTCAACCCTCTCTTAGGGGAGAAAAGACCAAAAAGGCTTCCATTTAGCAGAATGAAGAAAGAGGAGGAAGGAATTCAGATTTTTATCCAAGCTAGCCAAGTGGGACTAATCCTAACTTTTCCATGATAGTCAGGAGAAATGTCAATTCATTCTATCAAAAGCTTTCTCCATATCCATTTTGAGAAACATGTAAACTCATTTGTCTCTCTTGGTTTTGAAAGAGTGAAGAAGCTCACAGCCAGAATTGTGTTATCTTGTATGTTTCTCTTGGGGACAAAAGCATACTGAAGAGGGGAAATAATCTTTGGGAGAAAGATTTTCAATCTGTTTGCCAGGATCTTAGAAATAATCTTGTAGACAATGTTGCATAGGCTTATAGGTCTAAACTAGTGAGCAGTATGAGAGCCACTGAGCGTGGGGACGAAAGCTAAAAAGGTGTGATTCTGACCTCTCAACAGATAGTTGTTCTTGAAGAAATTCCAGATGCAAAGTAAAACATCAGCTTTGATAAAGCACCAGTATTTTTTGTAGAAAAGAGCAGTGCATCCGGCCCGGAGCTTTAGTGGAACCAAGACTTTTAAGAGCTTCAAAGACTTCCTCCTCGGAAGGAATAGAGCACAAAAAAGCATTCTCCTCCTCAGAGATGATAGGAGAGAATAAGTCCAACATTTCAGCTTCAATGGGTGAATTTGAAGATTGGAAAAGTGAGAAGATTGGAAAAGATGGGTGAATTTGAATTTGAATTTGCCCCAAACGCTTCACAAATTTTAAGAATCTTTGTTTTTGCCTGCTCACAAGAAAAAAAAAAAAAAAAAAAAAAAAAAAAAAGGAGGACTACAAATGCTGTTTTCTCAACCTGCAAAAAGGTCAACTCGTAGAAATTAGTAGGGCTGCACAAGATGATTCAATCACTTCTTTCTAAAAGGAACAAAATCAACCAGCTCATGTAAAAAGGAACATGTATGAAGGAAGCCAAGTACTAAGAAGTGAAATGACATTTTTTGCAGATAACAGAACCAAAGGGACAATTTTCAAAACAATCATCAGTACAGAGAAGGAAAATAACCATTTCATATGATACAGGATCCATGATCTCTTCATCAGCCGGTGCCTGATTGAAAAGCAGATTACCCCTCGTAGCACGAAACAACATCCTTTCAAATCTAAGAGCTTCGGATTTACATATAATCCCACTAATAAATCTTAAACCAGATTGGTCTGATCGTCCAGGTCTCATCTCCTGCAAAATGAATAATAATCTATGATAAATGCAACCATAGTAATCGCTTCCACACTCAAAAACAGATCAAGTGTTATAAGTCATAATGAACATGTACCTGTTCAAGAAGTGATGCTGTCTCAACATAGTCATTATTTGAGTATACATTCTCATTTAATTCTCTTCCTGAAACTGCATGACTACCACTTGATACAAGAAAGCCTCCCGCCTAAAATTGCCCCATAAAATCCATTTATAAGAAGACATAGGAAAAAGGCATGCATTTGAGATTAGATTTCAAATGTAAAAGTCTAAATTATAACTTCTCAAAAAGATGACTTTAATATATGGGGGAGGTTACATAAACCAGTAAATAAAATAGAATTCTAGATGGAAGATAGAAAAGAGATACTAAATCATAGTGCTAGTACATGACCAGTAGAACAATGAAATTGAAAGCAAAACAACACCCTATTCTTAAGAAGAATGCTTGTAAACGAGCACTACTGCATCATGTAAACATCTAACCCAACAAGAATATTCCAAAAGTAGCCGTTGCAAAAAAACAAATTGACGGAAAAAAACTTGCACTAAATAATGGCAAAATTTCTCCCACTATAAACCTCTTTTGTGGCTGTGAATTTTTCTTAAATAAGTGTGGTTGGGAAATATTATTGTTCAGATAATAAACAGATAGGCCAATAAATTTACCTTTTGCAATACTATCTTGAACTCCAGGAGCTCATTATACGATTGTCGAAGTTTCTAACTATTAGCATTGATTTCAATTAGCTCATTCTCATGCTCAGCAAGTTGTATCTGGAACCAAGAGAAAGAACGTATAATACACATCATTAGAAACTTGGACAATCTAGGATGAGGATAACCTCAATGCAGTTTAATCTCTTATCCTGGAATACCTTTATTCCACTTTCTCCAGCATATTAGACCGGAATCAGTATTGTCCAACAAGCCTCCGCTGGTTTTGGGGTTTCCGACGGCGGTTCAGCCAGTTTGGTGGTCTCTAGACTTGACATTCATTTGTACTCTGGTTGATAGTTTGCTTGTTTCTTTGTAACTTTCGAACGACGTCGTTTAGTCTCCATATTTTACTTCCTAAAATCGAAACACGCCGTTCCATATATTGGCAATCTGCTGGCTCTTTGGGTGAGGCGAGAAGTGAGAAATTGAGAGAGAGAGATGGACTACAGCCTAGCAGCGCTGAAGCTGCTGTGCGCTCAGCTAAAGGACGCGACGGAAACGGCGTCGCAGAACGCCATGACTCTCGGCGGCGTTCTCTTCCAACGTGCCTGGTTACAGGTTCTCTCTCTCTCTCTCTGTCTCTTGTTTTCCCAAAACACTCTTCCCCTTTCCTTTTCCCTCCCATTTTTTGATTATGCGATTCTCTATTCTGAATCAATTTCTGTATCTCAGGGCGTTCTGGTCTCGCCCTCGATGAAAACGACGACATAGAAGTGCCGTTGCTTCTAGACGACGGCACCGGCGTCGTCAAGCTCATCCTCTCCTCCGCTGACTTTCGTCTGCGCACTTGGAAGATCGGTACCAAAATTTTCACTCTTTGGCGGCATATTATAGCAATTCCGAGAAATAGCTGCGAAATTTGATTGTTTTTTCTCACCCTCTCTTATGTTTCTTTGTACTACAGGGATGTATGTGATGGTTACTGGAGGATACAGTACAGGTGCAGTTGAGCCCCCAGTGATCAAGGTACAAAGTTGTTTGCTCATTGTTGGATGAAAACAATTGTAGAATAGTGAACAGAATTTTCATTTTTCACCATTGCAAATATTTGGGCATTGGGTATTTGATATCAGGTTCACAAGATTGTTGATCTTTCAGCGATCCCGGATCGAGAGGCGATGTGGTATCTTGAAGTCATGGAGGCATACAAACTGTTCTACGGCCCCCTAATTGAAGAACACGTGTGATTCTGTCAGACCATCTCTCAGAGAGAGCAAGACTTTCTTTCAGCCAAGATGGATGCTTTTTGATCAATCCCTTAAGAAGTCATCATTAACGAGGATGGTTAAACATTTGGTATATTTCACTTCATTTATAATTTGACATGTAGAATTCTCTCAACTCTCAAAGGCCAAAGCTGTGTCAGTTTTGAAGAGTTCTAATACAAATTTTGGTATAGTTCACGCTTATATAAACCGGCTTCTAGGAAGAGTGTCAAAGAGTTTATATATACATAATTAAAATTAAATTTAACCCATGTGAAACACTAGGATCGGGATCGCTCCTCCATGACTTAACCACAAAGTCGTAATCTCTTCGATCCCATGTTATCAAATGATACAAACTTCTAGGCAAAATTTACCTTTAAAAATCAGCTTACTAGGGAAAGATGCTCTAGCATATACCGATATATGCATAGTTAAGATTAAACTTCCTCCATGTGAAATACTAGTATCATAACAAGTTCGAAAGCCAAATAAAGGGATTGAAAGTCTCTTTATTTTGTATGTTTGGTAATCCTCATTCTGCCTTTCTAAATTTATAGTCTTTATTAGAATGAAACGACAAACATGACAAGCTTTAATTCTCACTCATATCCTTTTTACAATGTTCTGGTCTGGCAACAAGAAAGTGCCAAAAGTGCAGAGTCGATTCAAGATACAAAAAAAGCTCAAAATTACATTTGCTTTTCAAGCATTCCATCCCCACAACCTAGTGTATTGCATTAAGTAGCCAAATGTTTTGGATAACATACATCTGGTCGCTTAAAAGATCCACTTAACTTCTACCTGCAAAACTAACAATGTAAAAGTGAGGCCGAGGGCATCAGCCAATCATCATTTTCATGAACGAGGCACAAATTCAATCTCTTGCAATCTTTGTCTTGACAACTAAATCTCAATGTTCCTAGCAGGATCAAGAAAAAAAATGTATTCCTCCTTGCAATATTCTTTACAAGAATTTTCTCTATTGTGATTGCGCGGGGCTATACATCTCCAAAGTAGGACATGGTGATACGAAAAATTTCATTCCTTGAAGGACTATGCAGCATTAAATCTGTAATCAAGGATTAGAACTCATGAATGATGTATTCATAAAATATGTATAAAAATAAGTTTAATAGATGTCATATTGACAAATGAAATGGGCAGAGGCAAGTAGCAATGTGTTGGTATCCAGTCATGCCAATAGACGTAGCAGAAAACACAGAGCAGCAAGAACATGGTCAGAGCTGTTTTCAGATTAGTTTCTCGGATTCTACAGCAAGCAGGCCTCAAGGCAATGAGATATACAACCTAAAGTTTAAGCCCTAATTGGTCGTAATCAAAAGAGATGGGATTTATCAGCAAATCTACTAATTCAAAGGGTTTTGTTTGACAATTTTTAAGACGGTGCTTTTTGTTTTTAAGTTAAGATGTGATGAAAGGCAATGAGATATACAGCCTAAAGTTTAAGCCCTAATTGGATGTTTTGTATTTTGAGTCTATTATTATTATTATTGGCTAAAAAGCAAAAGATTATCCTAAAAATCGTTGCCAAATGAATCTTTTTCATTGCATTGAGAACTGCAAGTTCTATGTTAACTAACTATATAAGCTAAAAATCAGTAAACCACATAGTTGCTTGGGCACCAGGTCCCTCTCATTCTACTTAACCCTAACAGACTTAAGATCCTTTTTTATTAATAAAAAATGACATTTTTTTAAGAAAAGCACACTAAACTTAGCCAATTACAAGAAAATAAAACAGTAGAAGTAAAATCCAATAAGCTGATCAAAATGTAGAATAAAGAAAACTCCTAAAATAATCCTAACTAAATTTTGATAAAAACATAAAAGAAGCTTTAATTTGAAACTAGCTTTAGCAAATCAACCAATTGATCTCTCCTTCCACCCCATTTAAGTTTCTTTTCCATTTTAATTGCATGACCAAATGACATAACATTACTCAAAAACTAGGGGATCCATCAGATAGAAAATGAGCTTCATGTGCCCACGGGGGCCATGGCACCTTTGTCTTTGTGTTTATTGGATTTTCCACTTCACATTAAAATTACATAAAGCTGACATGTAATAATCAAACAAGATAATTATTCAAGTAAAAACTTTGTTAAAGCTCTACGATTGGTGGAAAAAAAAAATCGGTATTCAAAGAAATACAAGCTGTTGTTTCACTTGGAGCATTGCAACAAATAAGATCATCAAGTAGAAAGAGAGAACCAGCTTACTCAGAATATTTCCGACAGCAATCAAGCTATCTATTCACATTGACATTATCTTCGTTAGGGTCACTTGTCATGTTAGTCTCTTCAGCAGAGTCGTTTGAAGCAGTCCATTGGGTTAAAATACAGATCATCCTTCTAAGCTGTCACAAAGGTTAAGGGAAACATAATATTGAGAGACAAGGCAATTTCAGTAAGTATAAGCCAAGGCAGTTGATAGAAGAAACCATATGAGCCTAACCAAAGTACTGAAAGTTCCTAGATCCAAATATGTCATTGTCTCTGCAAGGATACGGCTGTACTTACAGCATTTGATTTTGTGCAATAATTGGTCAAGCCCTCCTTATGCCCTTTGCTGGAGTCATCTAATTGGTGGTCAAGAAGATCATCTTCAATCAGATCAGATTTGCTTACAAGAACTGAAACATACTGAGAGAGACTTGATTGACTCATCTCATTTTCTGAACATGAAATAGCAACCGTGCAATGACGCTCCAGAGTGCACTCCGGCTTCTAGATCATCCGAAGCAAAAGGAAATATCTCAAGCAGGCACCGTAAGAAAGGCAAATTTGGATGGATCTAAAAGTCACTTTTAATTCTAATAGAAGTTAGAAAAACAAACAAACAAACAAACAAACAAACAAAAAAACAAAAAGGAAAAAAGTATGCAAAGATGATGGCATTAGGAAAAAATTTGCTAATTTACCCTGTGAGATCTCTGAAGCCAAATCAGATACATCAGAAAGAATATTTGCAATCAGTACTGCAGCAGTAACACAAGAGCTGGCAACCAGCAGAAGAGATATCAATCAACTCGAAAAGCCCATTACAAAATATTCACAGGTTCTACTGATGCACAGTTTTCTTATGACGAGGGTCTTTTTTTTTTTTTTGGCTAGAGGCTAATAGTTAGTTAGTCTTCAATTTACACAATACTTACAGTATCCAATAAATTTCTTTAGTAGTCAGGGCAGACAACTCCAAAGTTCAAAAGATATAGAATAGTCAAGAATCAAACAGTCAGCAAACTACCAATTATCAAAACATTATCTGGAAAGGGTGAAATGAAACAGCACTACCAAAAATTACACTTATCCTATATCTATATAATATACCAGTATTTTATTATTTTATGAAAACAATAACACAGCATATATACTGTGCTTAAGTTACCGAATAAAGGTTATGTGACATAGTTTTAGGCCATTGATTGTTTGGCACGTGCCAGAAATTCCATGGCCAGCCAAGCTTTCAAACATGGGCCCCAGTGATGCATATTGAATAGTCCAGCTCCCGTGGCACATTCAAATTATTCACAACAATGGCCAACCGAGCCAGATCACTTGATTCTCTTTATAGAAATGTAAATTGCAAATTGAACAAAGACACCAAATCTTACTAACAGCAGTTCATTTAGGAGTCATTATTTAGTCATGGATCTCTAGATCCCTAGTTATATTCCTTTACAGCAATGAAACACAGGAACAGTAAACAATGGCAGGGAAAACTAGCAAGATACGGTTTTTGCTTCCTTAGACTCATAAATTACAGGCAGAGAGCTATACTTAAATCATGTGGACTAAATGTATTACTGGTATTTGGTGAATAAGATTCATGTAGGACATGACTATTATTTTGTTCTACTAGACTATAAGGTGCTTAATTGCTAAAAGATAGCAAATTACAATAGTAGCAATTCTTAAAAGAAATTGCAAATGCAATGAGATAATTGCTTGACTAAACCATTGCAAGCTACAAATATATCAGTTGTCATTTTTTTTTAAAAAAAAAAGGGAACCTTTGATCTACCAAATATACATTGTCACCCATTTGAATACAGAGTGAAGCTGTACCTTTCAGGTATTCTTTCACTCGTTAATTTGCTCATCTCAAAAGTCAAGAGATTAATCAATAAACTTGGTAATCCCAGCTTCATCAAAGGTGGAAGAAGAACATGCACAACTTTTGGCTGACTTTCAATGACAGCTAACAATAGTCCAACACTCTGTTCAAAAAAGAAAACCTCTTCAGCCAATGAAAATCAATTTAAAATTCCAGTATAATTTTTTTTTAAGAAGGAAAATTTATTAAAAGTGCAAGGAGTCTCAACTCAAAATACACATAAAATATACAAGAAAATGCCCAGCAAGATCAGCAACAGGGGGAAAGAGAACAAATATCTACAAATTTAGAGAGGCCTCAAAAAAAGCATTAACAGAGATCCACTCAATGAGAGGTTTCAGGAAACAAAGCTGCATATCCAAGCTCGTCTTCTCACATTCCTTTCTTTCTAGATGCACCACATTAAATAGGAAAGGATTACATTCCAAATAACATTAAGATCCTTTTGACTAGACCTTCTTTTTCCAACGCACCAAGAGCTCCACCACCTGTCTTGGCTCCAAACATCCTATAGACCAAGTTCCACAAGTCTCTCGCAATATCACAATGAATTCCTGTTGAATTATCTCGAACTCCTTGAAAAAGCGTGGACTTACCACTGTGTTTTAGCAATATTTAGTCCCTAAATCATCAAACCAAAAGCAATGAGAAGGGAGTTATTGATGATTTTATGAGGCCCTCAAATATAGCGTTCTGATCAACCCAAAAATTAAGTTTAGAAAGCTAGCTTTTATAACAATCCTAGAGAAGGCTTTTGTATTTTTTTTTTTTATTATTCTTTTTTTGATAAGTTGGCTTTCATATGTAACATAGCTGAATTTAAATGGTATTTAAAATTCCTTGTGATTTGAAAGTAACATTGTTTTAATCATATCTAATGGGACATGATATGGACTGAAATGCATATATTTCAACAATTATCTAAATGTATTAACTTTAATAAAGACACAAAGTGTTCAAAAATGTTAAATTTTTTAACAATATAGGAACATATGATAAACGCTGACTGTTTGTATACTCATATATGCAATTTATTCAGCAGTAACCAAAAATAATCACAAAGCCAAAACCAAACACCATTATCCCATTTATTCGTGTAAAAAAGCTCTAAATACTTGTGCTCAGTTTAAATGAAACAAAAACTGGTGAACAGGGGAAAAATTAAAGTGTATATAAAAATAGTACACAACATTTCAATTTTCAAGCCAAGAACTCTACAAGTAAAGTGAAACATCAATTATGTCTTTTTCCAGTTATATAAAAAATGCTTTAACATTTAAAAAAAGGTAAAAGTAAACCATTTAAAAAATATTATATTTGGGATTTTCCAGCATTCTTAAAGTTTCTTTCATTGTGATAGAAGCTTAGTTGAGATGAGCTGTGTTCAGTATCAAGAATCCACTTAAACAGCCAACCCTCCTACCAAGTTGGTGATTCAAACCTACATTCTATAACCTCTGTTAACAAAAGAAAAATACTATAACATCTGATTAAAAAGACAAATAATTCAAATGACAATTATAACCAAAATCTTCCTACAACTATAGTGTTTCTTCCCTCCATTATTTATTCAACCAATCAGCCCTCTTAGGAAGTATCAAGCTTGACCTCCTACAATGAATATGTGGAAAGAATCTTTAAACTCATGGTTGGTGATACCCTTATTCGTGCAATCACTTGGTTTTTTGCTTTCTCAGACACTGCTGTTTGAAATATACTTACTAAGAAATACCACCACAAGCACCCAAAAATAAGAGCTGATCGGGAAAATAGAAGGCATTTCCTTAGTTGAAAAATTTTCAACATAGGCACCCACACACATTTACCAGAATGTCTCAAAGAAAATAAACCATAGACAATATTTTCTACCTTTTCAATAAGCTGTAGATTTAAGGTATTTTCCACAATCCATAAAATCTGGCATAGAATATGTTCAGACTGCAATGCTTCAGCCCATGTAATACATTCACCACTTTGGAAACCCAAAGTTAACAACCTGTATCAGGTAATATATAGATATAAGAAAAGCATACAGCATCTGTTTGAGTCTGTCTCAAAACCAATAATGTTAGCGACACAAAACTATAAAATGACACGACTGATGCAACATGCAAGAAGAGACTTGGACACTGCCACTTTGCTATTACAAAATAATGAGTATTCTACTTTAATAGATAAAAAGAAATGTGTATTCTTTCAAAAGAGGAAAAAGTGAGAACTATCATTTCACTATGTATGGTTATTGTTCGCAAATGGACAGAAAGCAGAAACAAAGGTTGATTTGAAAGTATCTTGCCAGAAGAAACAAGGAATACTAATAGGTTAGAAAGAATGAAACACTAGCAGCAAGTATAATAATAAACCAAAATCTGAAAAGTTTTCTCAAATGATTGACAATAGGAATTATGAGCGCAAGACTGTATTACCGACAAGCTTCACATAGACATTGAGGCCGTCTAGAAATAATTGTTCCACAATTATCTCAACCAATCCATTTGTAGAGACTATATGTTTCAACGGAACTTCATGGCAGGCAAGGTTTCCAATAATTCCGAGGCTAATCTCCTGGAGCAAGAAAATCAATCAGATACACAGGAAACAAGTCTCTAAAACCTCCAGGTTAACAACTTTTCCATTTACAGAAAATAAGTTAAGAGAGAAGGAATGAAAAAGTTCATCAGGCAAAAAGAATTTTGCAACAAAGTTGAAATGTGGCTCACCTTAACACGCACAGATTGGGAAACTAAAAGGTTTGCTAAAAGTACTTCAAGTATGAGGTTTTGTACCTGCACAAATATCTTACTTAGATTGCAGTACAAAATATTTCATAATCAGATCTCTAGCAATAATAACAAGACAAATCATAGTTCAAAACCTAGTTCGAGGAAAATTAATAATTTTTGGGGTGCTTGCAAAAGAGAAGGGTGGTTGGAGGTGGAAACCTAAAACAATATGATTAATCATGTCTTCTAATAAAGTGGTAATGACCGCTATCTTCATCTCATGATCACAAGCGTAATCAAGACTTTAGAGGGGAGGATTGATGCTAGATTGTACTTCCAACTGGATAGTTCTTTAATCAACTTTTTATTTGAGTTACAATAGCCTCATTATATCCAATATCCAGAATTAAGGTTGATATGACTTGACATGCAATCAGAATCAAAAGAGGCAAAAAGCAGCATCGAGATTAATTGTCAATTGAAGGGAAAACTTGAGTACCATGAGTTCTGCATTAGTTTTACTTGCAGAAAGATCCCATAAAATGCAACCATACTCTTCCCAAGCCTCTTCTCCTGATGATATACTAGGCTGATCAGATCTACGACATGATTCTTCATCTTCTCCTCCTTGTCGAGCATGTTGATCATAATCCCCAACAATCTCCATGCTCTCAGAGTTATTATTTGAAGAGTTCAGAACTTCATCTCCAGATAGAGAAGCTGAACATTCTTCCACATGACCAGTATTTTCTACTTGATTAATGTCAACACGCGCATCAGCGCCAAGAGAATCGTGGTTATTACTTGCATCAGTTGGTAGAAGTTTCCGTATCAGAGAGATTATATAACTAGGATCAACTGTAGTTGAGATGTCAAACAACTGCACAACGGAAAGAGAAGAAAAAAAAAATCATGGTTTCAACACTAGACATTGTTGACCAGGCATACGTTATGTTAATGCTCTTAAAATGTATTTATATATTACATGCATGTACGTATTTATACATATATGGGCCGAGGCTGGTGTGGGCATCTATTATCAACGCTCTATCATTTGCTTTAATCAGAGTACGGAAGATAACTATGGTTATTACCACAATCAAGAGTTCCCAATTTCAGATTTCAGCCAAATTGAGTGCATATGGGAAAATTTATGCAAGCATATGAGCTTTAATCACAATGTACTTCACATGTATTGTGCCAAAAGTCAGCGAAATCATATTTGAATAAGAACCAGTATATATCTGAGCTGCAAATGGATATAACAATGAATATATTTGACAAACAACTGGTACCCACATCATCGAATGCCCTATTTAACCTGTTTATAAATCAACTAGACCTCAAATACAACCAAAAAGAAAGCGCAAAGAACATTGTGAGATTTTCCTAGAATTGGCAAAATTTTCGCTGAACCATCAAACAGAATCGTCACTATCAAATAGCGTGACAAATGAACCACTAAAACCCTATTTACATACACTTAAGCTCCTAAGAGAGAGGGAATAGAAAAGATAAGAGCTAAACGGAAAAAAGGAACAAAAAAGAAACCAAGTGAAATCAGAGCCGTTGATTGCTACCTCATCAGGCGGAGCAGAAGGGTGATGTGCCGGTGCATCAAGTTGTACTTCCTCATCTTCTTCTACTTCTTCTTGTTCTTCTACAAGGTCTGCTTCTAAGTCGAGCGCCATAGCCCTTAACTGTGTGTAATACCCACCAGCTTAGCGGAGCTCTGCCTCTACTTTCTCATATTTCCCGGCTTTCACTACTTCATAGAGCTTTTATATATATAGTACATTTTGAAAACAAAAACAAAACAAAACAAAATAAGAGGAAAAGATATATATACAAAATAAGAGGAAAAAAAAAAAGGTGAGAATATATGATAATTTATTTTTTTTATAAATCATAATATCAGTCATAATTTTATTGACATTAATTACTTCAAATTTGAAAAGTATTATAATAATAAAAAAATTGTTAAAGGACATTCTTTATCCTTCTCCCATCTAATTTTTAAAAAAAAACAACCATGAGAGTTTTAGACACCTTCACCTATGTGGTCCTACAAATTGAATAGCTAATTTCTTTAAAAAAAAAAAAAAATGTATGGGAAAAAAACATAAGAATGACATTTAGAATTTTTCTTCTAGTATATTTGAATTTGTAAAACTCAATGAGTGAGTTTCACAATTCTAATAGTAAATTGTGAAAAGATAACAATACTAATATATGATGTGTCAAACAAGAGTAATGATACACTATTCGTTAAGGAAAATGTTAAAGAAACTTTTTGTTAACTTTTACCATTTTTGCTTTTTATTTTAAAAAAAATAGTAAAAATGAAAAAGTGTCTAAAGTAATAATTTTTTTTTTTTTTGTTCTTTTTTTATTGTTTTAAAAATGAAAATTCCATTTTTCTTCAAAAAAATGCAATTTTCATTTTTTAAAAAACACCAATAAAAAAAAAGAACAAAAAAAATATATTATTGCTTTAGACACTTTTTTCATTTTTTTACTTTGTTTTTTTTTTAAAATAAAAAAGGTAAAAGTTGGGCAAAAGTTAGGTAAAAAAGTTGGGTCTTTATCATCCCTCATTCGTTAATTATTTGGAGTAATTTTTTTTTCTCGCATTTAATAGTGAACTGTCAATCTTATTGTCCGACCTTATAAAATTACCATTTTTTTCTCAAAACCCTCATTTCATCAGTCAAAGTCGTTAAATTCGGTGAAATATTTTTTTTGCACGTTAAATCAAATGACTAATTAACACCACTACATAAGTTTATATTTCTAGCTATTTAGGAGTGGTTCGACCACACCAACCCCAAGTCAACTATAGCGTATGGCCAAGCCACGCTCTATTGATTTTTTTTTTTTTTTTGTTGAGTTTATAAGGATATTTGTGTCTTATTGAAAAATAATTTATGGTTATTTTGAGAAGTGTTAAAGATCCAAACAAATAAACCCATAAAAATTTTTAAACTGATATGGCAAGGGTTGCAAGCCAAAGAAGTGAAGGAAAAGCACCTTGAGGAAGACAAAATAAAAGAAGAAAAAACAAAGAAATGCTGAAAATAGAGTAGACACATTTATGCCGTTAATTTTGTTAGTTATTGGTGTTGGTATTGATCCAGAAGAAAATTAGTTAGAGAGAGAATTGGGCCTTGTTTGGCAAATGATAACACATATTTCCTAACATAACACGGCACTGTTCCTCAATCAGTGAATGATAGACATTGCTGCCTGCCCAATGTATGCATCAAGCCATCTTTTTTGTCTAAATGACCATAATATCCTCATGTTGTTGTGGGTAAGGGTAAAATAAGAACTGATAAACATTGTGGGTAAAGGGGTAAAAATGGAATAGGACATCTCAAAATTTCAAACCTGTCGGCTGTTCCGCGCAACACGTACCTGACATTTGATGAATAGTGCTGTGTAAAAATTTGTGGAGGAATGTGAGAGAGTTTGCCAAACACCCTCTTGATACCTGATTTCTTCCACGGGTCACCATTGCTCTCTTCCAAAAATGGAATTCATTACATCCTTTTGTGGGTATCAACTTTTGAAAACGAGCTTCCCCTCCAGATTGTATTAGGGAAAATTGCGTTAGAAATAATGGACCAAACGCATACACTTAGAATGCATTGCACATGCAGGGACAGAGGGAGGGTTAAAAAAGTATAAAAAAAAAAATTTTAAAAAAAAAAAGTCGGAGCCAAGATTTCGTTTGAAAGGAGGCAAAAATTGATCCCTGTGAATGAGAATAGAAAATAAATAATTGGGAGGTGAAAATAATAATATAGGTTGTGAGCTGTGATTTCATGTATTATAGTACTTCCAACTGAGTGGTCCCATATAGTTGTACACAGAGGCGGACCTATGGGGGGACCGGCTGGGGCCATGGTCCCCCACCAAATCTGGAATAAAAAAAAAAAATTAGCTGTGGAAAAAAAAAAATAGTATACTAGTCCCCCCATAAGAATAAACAAACCCTGGTCCCCCCTCCCTCCATAAGACTAAAACAAACATTGGTCCCTCCCCTAGAAAAAATAGTCCCAATGCCCCCCCCAAAAAAAAAACTTAAAAAAAAAAACCAAAGAGTCAAAGACCAGTCTCCTCCCCCCTAAAAAAAACCGGTCATAGAGCCTCACAAAAAAAAAAAAAACATATATTAAGCTTTTGTTTTGGGGAATTAGAATGTTTCATATTTTGGCAGACATGTTTGATGGGTTTTTTTTTTTTTTTTTCTAAAACATTTTAGTGGAAGTTGTTTTTGGAATTTTATGTTTTCTCCTAATTTTGTTGTAGATGGAAAAATCAACTTGATTTTTTCAAACGAAAAAATGCATAAAGTTCAAATGTGCAAAGTTTAAATGCCCAAACTTCAAATGTCAATGTTGGTGATACATCATTATCAGCTTCTGATATCCCAATTTCTGAAAATTCTTCTAAAAAATTTTTCAAACGAAAAAATGTACAAAGTTTAAATGTCCAAACTTCAAATGCACAAATTTCAAATGTCAATGTTAGTGATACATCATCACCAGTTTCTGATATCCCAATTTCTGAAAATTCTTCTAAAAGATTTCGGAGAGTTGATGACAATGAATTTAATATTAGTTCATTAAAATATGATCATGGATTGCGTCGTCAGATATAAGAATATAATGTTAATCGCCGAGATGAAATTCGAAGAGCTTACATTAAAGCTGGTCCATACCGACCTACGGTCTCAGACTATCACGGTCCCCCCATCAAATATTCTGGGTCCGTCCCTGATTGTACACCTTGTACAAACACATGCTTCTGGGTTTATTTTGTTAGTTAGCTACCATCCAGGTCCACCAGCAGATGATGTCCATTGTCCAGACACAAACTCATTACATCAAGAGCACAGTATCCGTCACATCATTCACGTTCAGCATATGGCCACATGCCCTTTCAGCCTACGGATTAGTGGTCATCAAAGAGAAAATAACAGGCTTAATTTATTATATGGTCGTTATTATAATCCATAATCTGCACTTAAAAATATTAATGAAAAAACAACGATGGAGCTAGGGCCAATCTTCTTCCGGACCTATAAAATTGGTTCCTCTCGAGACTTGTCTCAAATTTTGTATTGGGTCCATTTGGCCCTCAATAGTCAATAAACAGAGTATTATTCATACATTTCAGCATACACTTTCACTTCAATCTTCACAAATACAAAATCCATTCTATATTTCTGTTTCCTAGTAACTCTCATGTTACAGAAATAAGAAGCGATTAATGTGATGCGAAGTGAAATAATATTTGAATTTCATTGAGAGAAAAGTGAAAAAAAAATAATAATAAAAATTGTTTGATAATAATTTTGAAAAAATAGAAAATTAAACTTATTATCAGGAGAAAAGTAAAAATTAAGTGAGTTATTTGTCAAACACACTCAGAGTTATTTGTATATTCTCTAAATTAAATACAAAGAAAAAAATATTTAAATATTATCTCAAATAAGTAAATGTTAAAAGAAAGAGATAGAAAGATAAAATATTTTCAATTTCCCTTCGCAGTTCAGAGTTGCACCAGCTTTGTCTTTTCCTCATCTTGGATTTTGTATTCTTGCAACTTCTTTGACTTGGCTCGGTTCACGTTTTTCTGTAAAAATTCAAAGATGCTTTCCTCTTCCCCTACTAGCCTGACAGGGTGACACGTACGCTCTATCTCTTTCCATTTTAGGAATGTTTATTTATTATCAAGGCTTTTCAGCTTTTTCTGGAGAGGGAGAATCAAACAAGAGGTATAATAATGCTGAAGTATAATAATGCTGAAGTTGTCCATTTAAAGTGTTGTAAAATTAAATGAATGGTGCAAAAATTCTTATTGATGCTAAATAAAATTAATCCGAACAATTAACAAATAAATAAAATATAAAAAATAGAGCAAGGAAAATCTCACGAGCTATAGAATCACGAAGAGCGTTGTCCTTAAAGGTTGATTTCGTGCCTCCGGAGTGTATAACTGCGATTGGATCTCTTGACACGCAACCTCTCGAGATTAGACTATAGCGTCTATCTTCAAGTTAAGGGCGCACTTCCAATGTGAAGATCATGAACAACCCTTTTGATCAAAGCAAATGAGAGACAAAAACCACACCAAAAAAGGAGGACCAAAAATATAGCTCAATAGCTTATGAAAAGAAAATTTGTTGGACAATTAGAATATGGGTTTAGGTGTTGTACGACACTTTTTGGAGCCAAAGAAGTTGTGTGTATTTCATAGCTACAGGTGGACTATATATATATATATATAGAAAAGCTTAAAGGACCATTAAAATAAAAGACTATTAAAACAAAATAAAAGTCCAACGGTAAAGACTTTCAAGGCTCATGAGTTAATGACCATCAGTTAAAATCATAACTTGATTTTTCATAAACCTCCATGAAGGTACTTAAATGTCAAACGGTCAAAAAATATATAAAACTCATGAATGCAATATTAATGTCAAACGGTAAAGAAAAATCAATTGGTAAATAATAACTAATGTTTGTAACATTATAACAATCCCCCACATGTTACAAACACTAGAAAAGAGGAGATTGAAAGTATGCATCGATATGGTACCCGAAAGTTTTAACCACACCTAGGATAAACAAGTAGGAACTTAATGAATTGTGGTAGAGTTAGACTCTTTTAACCAAATCCATAAGTTGAACAAACTTATCACCCACATAACTTTCTCCAAAAGAAAATTAATTAAAATAAAAAATAAAAATTGGGTTGTTCTGCGGGTTGGCGCCTTATACAGGCCATGCGCCCCTGGGTTTCATGAGTGCTCAAGAGACCTACCCAAGTCTCATAGGAAGCGGCACCACCTCCACACTCACATAGGTGGTATCCATCAGGAGTGTGTGCAGGGAACACCCCATCCCAACAGGTAGGGACTATGGAACCATTAAGAGTTTAAAACTCATCCTTAATCTCTCTGCATCTTTGTACTGTCTTACACCATAGGGATGGACTCATCAATTATCTTCTCAATAAGATAATAGAATGACAGTACCATACCATGATCACTTGCGACTTCGTTTCCCATTAAACCTCATTCATGGGATCTCCAATCATAGAGGTTGGGTATCAATCACAGTGTCATCATTTGGGTATCAGTCCTATCCCCCTCGATGTTTCACTCACCAGCCTTCTTGCTAGTGGCTTGGTCAAAGGATCTGCCAAATTCCTTTCTGACCTCACAAAGTCCATGGACAATACACCGGTTTCAATAAGTTGCCTCACAATATTGTGCCTTAATCGGATATGTCGACTTTTCCCATTATAGATCTTGCTCTTGGCTCGAGCTATGGCAGCCTGACAATCACAATGAATACAAACAGGTGGAACTGGGTTAGCATATAAAGGCAAATCAATCAAAAGGCTTCTTAGCCATTCAGCTTCAGTTCCAGCCTTCTCCAAGGCAACTAACTCTGCCTCCATTGTGGATCTTGCTATGCAAGTTTGTTTTGAGGACTTCCAAGATATAGCTCCTCCTGCTAATGTGAACACATAGCCACTGGTAGGCTTTACCTCATCTAAATCATAAATCCAGTTAGCATCACAATACCCTTCTAATATAGCAGGAAAACCACAATATGACAATCCATAATTAATTGTGCCCTTTAAATATCTCAACAATCTAGAAATTGCATCCCAATGCTCAACACCAGGATTATGAGTATATCTACTCAATCTACCAACAGCATATGCAATATCAGGGCGTGTATAGTTTGTCAAAAACATTAAACTACCAATGATTTGTGCATATTTCTCTTGTAAAACACTATCACCGTGATTCTTAACCAAGTGTATTTTAGAATCATATGGTGTAGACATAGGTGAATAATCAAAGTGCTCAAATCTTTTTAGCATCTTTTCAACATAATGTGATTGAGATAAAGTAATACAATTATTATCTCTAAGAACTTTAATGCCCAATATGACATTAGCTTCACCCATGTCTTTCATGTCAAAATTGGATGAAAGAAATCTTTTAGCCTCATGCACAACATCAATGTTAGTTCCAAAAATAAGCAAATCATCAACATATAAACAAATAATGACACCTTCATTATTATTAAACTTACTATAAATGCATTTATCTCCACCATTAATCAAATATGCATTAGACAACATCACTTTGTCAAATTTTTCATGCCATTGTTTAGGAGCTTGTTTTAATCCATACAAAGATTTCACCAATTTACAAACTTTGTGTTCTTGACCGGGGATTACAAGTCCCTCGGGTTGCTCCATATAAATTTCTTCTTCTAAATCACCATTTAAAAAAGCAGTCTTAACATCCATTTGATGTACAACAAGTTTATAAATAGAAGCAATAGCAAACAATATTCTAATAGATGCAATTCTAGTAACAGGAGAATAAGTGTCAAAATAATCAATGTTTTGCTTTTGCTTGTAGCCTTTAGCCACCAAGCGTGCCTTATATTTATCTATTGTACCATCCGGTTTAAGCTTCTTCTTGAACACCCACTTACAACCAATTGGTTTGGTCTTAGGAGGTAATTCAACAAGTTCCCATGTATGGTTAGACATAATTGAATCTAATTCATTATTAATAGCTTCTAACCAAAAAGGTGCATCAATGGATTTGATTGCTTCATTATAACATGTTGGATCATCATCAACAATATAAGCAATAAAATCATTACCGAAATTCTTTTCCGTTCTAGCTCGCTTGCTTCTTCTCAATTCTTGCACATCATTAACAATTTCATTAGAAGTAAAAGAAGGTTCATGCAATAATTTTTCCTTATTTTTCAAAGGAAACACATGCTCAAAGAAAATAGCATTTTCAGATTCAATAATAGTATTGTAATTTAAAACATCACTCTTAATAACAAGAAATCTATAGCATGAACTATTGCAAGCATAACCAATAAAAATACAATCACAAGTTCTAGAACCAAGTTTTCTCTTTTTAGGCTCGGGTAGCATAACCTTTGCCAAACACCCCCACACTTTGAGGTATTTCAAACTAGGCTTACGACCTTCCCAAAGTTCATAAGGAGTTTTACCGGTTTTCTTATGAGGCACTTTATTCTGAATGTGACAAGCCGAAAGAATGGCTTCCCCCCACATGTTAGTAGGTAGCACGGAACTAACAAGCATAGCATTCATCATTTCTTTCAAAGTTCTATTCTTTCTTTCGGCTACACCATTAGATTCCGGTGAATAAGGAGGTGTAATTTCATGTATTATGCCATTTTGTTCACAAAATTCCTTAAAAGGATTAGACTCATATTCACCACCTCTATCAGTTCTCAGTCTTTTAATCCTTATGTTCTTTTGATTCTCAACTTCAATTTTGTATTTTATGAACATTTCCAAGGCTTCATCTTTGGATTTTAATAAATAAAGTTTAGTAAATCTAGAGTAATCATCAACAAATATCACATAAAATTTTTTACCACCTCTAGTCATTGTGTGCTTTAAATCACCCAAATCACTATGTATTAAGCCAAGAAGTTCAGTTTCTCTTGTTAGATTTACAAGGTTTTTAGTGATTTTAGTCTCAACATACTTCACATTTATCCATATTGGTTTCACTTAGTGAATTAATAATTCCAATTTCTTTCATTTTCTTGATGTACCCAAGATTTACATGTCCAAGTCTACCAAGTATTAATAGAATCAACCAAGTAAGCACAAGAAGATGAATTTTCATTAATAGTATTAGCAACATTTAATACAAAAGACCTTGATTTTCATAGCCTTTACCAACAAACACATCATGCTTAGTTAAGGTAACAATGCCACCATCAAATAAAACCTTAAGTCCTGCCTTACCAAGCAAGTGTACCGAAACAAGATTGTGTCGGAAATGAGGAACGTGTAGAACATCGGAGAGTGAAAGGGTTTTACCCGAAGTTAGCTTTAAGAGGGCTTTCCCTTTGCCTACCACAGGCACAGATCTATTGTCTCCAACAATTACCCGCTCGGTGTTTTCCTTTATTGGTGTGTAGGAGGATAAGTCTTCTTTATTTCCACAAATGTGCCTGGTAGATGCGGAATCAATCACCCATCCTTTTACTTCTGTAGTCATATGAGCTTCGGATACGACCGCTGCAATGATCTCTTCCACTTCCGTCACATTTGCTTTATTTTTTGAAATTGATCCTTTGTTGTTGTTGCTAGTCCTTTGCTTACATACCGCTGCATAATGACCTGCTTTGCCACAAATAAAACAATTGACCCTTTTCTTTTGTATTAGAGAATGAGATGTGTTGAATCTTTTCTTATTATTCCAATGTTTTCCTTTGGGTTTATGGTCAAATTTCTTGTAGTGTTGTGGAGGCCTACTAGATTTCTCTTCTACTAAATTAGCTTTGGAAATAATTTCCTTAGCTTTGTTAACCTTCTCCAAAGACCTATTCCTTTCTTCTATTTTAATATGCACTATGGTTTGTTGAAGACTCATGAAAGTCTTCTTTTGCTTGAAATGGAGTTTATACTCCTTCCAAGAGTCGGGTAATTTTTCAACAAGACATTGGGTCATAAAACTTTCGGTAGACCATCACCCTCTTTGGCTAATTCAGCCACTATATTATGAAATTCATGAATTTGAGAAGTAATACTCTTCTCATCGGTCATTTGAAAATGTAAGAAATTGCTTGCAGCAAATTTCTTAGTGCCTTCATCTTCAATCACATATCTACCAACTAGTTCATCCCATAAATCTCTAGCAATAGTAAAATTGCAATAAACATCAAACAATTCATTAGATAAGGAATTCAATATAGTATTCACACATAATTTATTAGCCATCTCCCAATTTCTTAATTCTTCGGATTGTTCTTCAGATTCTTCATCCGGTCTAGGCTCGGTTAGAACACTAGAAATTTTTGTAAAATCTAAAACTGCAAGAACCTTTTGTTGCCAACGTTTAAAATTATTTCCATCAAAAGGTTCAATTTTTGTAGCATCTGGAAGAACTTTAGCAGCAGCAAGAATTTGTGCATCTAGCACTCAACCTTTAAGATTGTTGTAAAATTAAATGGATGGTGCAAAAATTCTTATTGATGCTAAATAAAATTAATCCGAACAATTAACAAATAAATAAAATATAAAAAAATAGAGCAAGAGAGTTTCCATTCATCTATTAATCATAATTGTTCATATAATACGTTGAACCATTGCTGATATATCTATCAAAAAAAGAAAAAGAAAAAGAAAAAAGTTAGCAAGATCAACGACATTTTTCAAAATAAACATGTAGGAACACATTACAAAAAACAAAAAATAAAAAACCAAACAAACAAACTTACCCACTCTTCACCGCGACAAAGATGTGGGAACATCGAAGGTTCAAACGCAGGTGAGTACCCCAACATCTTAGCAGGTTTAGGTTTATTGTAGGTGGGGTTGGTGAGAAGAAAGGAAAATTTTTAATTTGAAAAAATAAAGCAAGACGTTTTATAGTTCATCCCATCCCACCCCATGTATATATATATAGGGAGAGGGAGGAAATCAGAGGACAACATATGGGAGTAAAATTGTCTTAGAAAAAAATTAAAAATGCCAATTTACCCTCATATATTGTACTAACTGGACGGGTTGCCATATATTGAGGTTTATGAACCTGTAGCTTTCCTGTTGATAAGACACACATTCAAAAAATGCAACTTGAAACTGACCGAGGCTGAGGCTCGTGGCAGTGCACAATAAATTTCCCTCTTTATCTTTTGTTTGTTTCTCTAGGAAAAAGCTGAAACGCATTATTGATTCTCTAGAAAAGGCCGGAAAACTTCCTAAAATGGAAAGAGCTAGAGCGTCAGGCTAGTTCTGCAGAAAAACGTGAGCTGATTGATGTACTCTGCAAATGGGAGCTAAGAGCGTCACCCGTGATGTACTCTGCAAAATTTGCTTTAGAAAAAGTTTTTCTTCTTGACTCTTTCAACTTCTGTTCTTCTTCACAAATCACAGCGAAAGCAATTTCTCCATTTTATTTATATGCAAGACTTGTAGTTATAGTTCACAACCATCATAAAAGATTATGTGTTGTATCATGTATGTGATAGTAGTGGCTTCTTTCAATTGAAATTTTTTAATTTGAAAAAATAAAGCAAGATGTTTTATAATATAGAGGAGGAGGAAATGGAGAGGCTAGTTTAGGCAATATAGGGGGGTAAATTGTCTAAAAAAATTGAAAATACCGGTTTGCCCTCATATATATATCATACTAATTAACTTATGAATACTCGGATTCCAAACATATAAGACAATACATTGAAAAATACAATTTGTAAATAAATAATCACTTATTTAGAAAGTTCAAAACGATTTAATTAAATAAAGAGTGAATTGATGAAATTATAAAGAGATAAATTTAATTGTTTAATAAAAACATTATGAAACATTATGTCACAAAATGTGATTGTTGTAGTAAAGAAGTAATGTTAAACTAGCATTAAATTTAAGATAACTATTATTAAAATTTTACTTTATTAATAATTTGAAAAGTCATGTCCAAAACAGAGGATAACATTACTCGTGACTATAAGATGGTTGGCATCTTCGATGGTCTAGACTAAGGTTTGAACCTTGTTTGTATAAAAGATAATGTTTTAGGATTGTGGAAGAAATCAAAGTTTTATTATCTAAATACTTCACTCCACTGAAGCTGAGATTCCATGGAAAAAGAATCACGAGTTAATAAAAATGTCTGACCAAAAGTTGATTCAGCATTTGACGTGATGTGTCGACATCGGAAAAAAGGACTGTGACGATTACACAGTAAATTTTCCTCTTATCCATTGAGTAATAGGGGTGTGATATCTTTTGTTTGATTCTCAAGAAAATAAAGGCTGAAAACCTTCCTAAAATGGAAATAGCTAGAGCGCGTCAACTTGTCAAGGCAGTAGGGGATGAGGACAGCATCGAAATTTCTGCAGAAAAATGAACCGACAAGCCAAGACGAAGGAGATGCAATAATACAAAATCCAAGCTCTAAACGGCAAATGGACAGCACCTTCGTATCAAAAGCCTGGAAGAGCACGAGCTGCATCACAACATCACATACGGCTGACGTTTCTGTAGACATGTCCACATCGTTGGAAATAATTACAACACATATTTCACCACCAACATCTCTTGTCCCACACAACAACATACACATCCCCTGCAGATGTTCGTTCTTCTTCAACACAAGCAAATAGCTAGAGCGTGTCAACAGAAGTTGAAAGAGTCAAGAGGAAAAACTTTTTTCTAAAGCAAATTTTGACCTTGCTAACTTTTTTTCTTTTTTTTTTGGTAGATATATCGGCAATGGTTCAACGTGTTATATGAACAATTATGATTAATTGATGAATATAAACTCTTTAAATGAACAACTTCTCATGAGTACAAGTCAGATAGTTCAGAACATATATATGCTTCCTACATAATGCTTTTCGCTCTAAAAAAATGGACCGGCAAGAATATGTGATTAGAGTTGCACCCAATGCCGAAATGTTTTCATTGCTACTATCTAACAATGAAACCACAAAATCCATGTCTTGAGGTGAGCTGAAATTATATTCTTCACTAATATTAGTGTAAGCAAAAATCTTTTCAAGATAAATTGTAGCTACATCCTGCACCTGCATAGAGACAAAGAGCAAATATAACCATATATATATATCATTTAAAAATAATATACAACTATATATGTACGTACGTACCAAAAGAGAGTGCGGTGGAAACCACTGCACTTGGAAAGTAGAGGACACTGGAGTTTACCTGCGCACTTAACCTCAAAACAAAACAGTATAACTTTTTTTTTTTTTTTTTTGTGTGGGTGGTGAAGAAGGCCAATTAAAGGTAGAAATAATATGCAAGGTTGGCTTTTTAATTGGACTATTTGGTTGGCTTGTAAGTTGTAATCTTCTTAATCATCCCTAAATTGTGCAACATATGTGTGTGTGTATATATATATATATAGTGATGAAATTCAGGACGAAAGAGAAAAATTGATGCATTACTTGTATGACTTTGAACCCGGTTTATTCTAATTTTCTTCGATACCGACCGAGCAAGTTCTTTAGTAACATTGAACCCGATTTGCCTTTAAAACTTGCAGACTTTGCAAAGAACCACTACAAAAAAACACATAATTTTTTACGGAACTTTTTTGACGTTTTGGGCGTATTGGAACGTCAAAAACGTTTCCGACGTGTCTTTTTTTACGTTTTTGAAACCTTAAAAACAGCGCCGGAAAAGTTGAGTTTTTGGCGTTTTGAAATTTTGAACGTCGATTTTTGACGTTCAATATTTAGAACGTCATGTTTCGACGTGGTGAAAGCATTGCCGTAAATGTTTTTGAATTTTTATTTTTGAGAATTTTTTTGACGCTTGAAATTTTAACGTCAAAACATTTCGACGTGGTGAATAGTGCCACGTCGTAAATGTTTTTGAATTTTTATTTTTGAGAATTTTTTGGCGTTTAAAATTTTGAACGTCAAAACGTTTCGACGTGGTGAACGGTGCCACGTCGAAATGTTTTTTTAATTTTTATTTTTGAGAATTTTTTGACGCGTTTGAAATTTTGAACGTCAAAACGTTTCCGACGTGGTGAAAAGTGCCACGTCAAATGTTTTTAATTTTTATTTTTGAAATTTTTTGACGTTTGAAATTTTGAAACGCGTCAAAAGCTTTTGACGTGGTGAACAAAACGTCAAAAATGTTTTTTTTATTTTTTTTTTTTGATGTTCTTTTATTGTTCTTTTGTTCTAGCAGTTCCTCCTAGATGTTCTTTTTTTTCCTGATATTCTTTATTGTTCTTTTTCCTGGATGCTCTTTTTTTTTCTTTTCTTTTTGTTCTAGTAGGTTTTCTTCTCCTTTAATTTCCTGGATAAAGAAGAAATAAAAGAATTAGAGGGGAGAGAGGGGAGGGAGAGAAGAAGATAGAAAGAGGAAAAAAAAAAGAGGGAGCTGGCCTGGGCGTGCAGATAGGAGGGAGAGAGAATAAGAGAAGAAGCTAGAAGAAAAGGAGGAAGGAAAGAAAAAATAAATAAATAAGAGGAGCTGGGCGTGCAGATAGGAGGGGAGAGAGAAGGAGAAGAAAAGGAGGGAAAAAAAAAGAGCTATATGGCTGGGCGTGCAGATTGGAGGGGAGAGAAGAAGAAAAGGAGGAAAAAGAAAAAAAGGGAGCTATATGGCTGGGCGTGCAGATAGGAGGCCGGGGGAGAGAGCGAAGAAGAAGAAAAAGGAGGGAAAAAAAGAGGGAGCTGGATGAAGAAGAAATCATTGGAATCACCT
Organism: Carpinus viminea; assembly: GCA_013348765.1. Lineage (NCBI taxonomy): Eukaryota > Viridiplantae > Streptophyta > Magnoliopsida > Fagales > Betulaceae > Carpinus > Carpinus viminea. Next base: position 44,882,097 of record CP054668.1, on the reverse strand, counting down.
TCTCTTTTCTCTTCTGCTTTTCTGCTTCTCTTCTTCGATCTTCTCTTCTCATTTTCTTTTTCTTCTTCCCATCTGAGAGAATATGGAGCTGGATGAAGAAGAAATAAAAGAAGAGGAAACTTTTGAGCTGGGCGTGCAGTTCTGAAGAGAGGGGAGAAGGAGAGAGATTGGGAGAGGGAGCTGAGTGTGTGGGGCGGATGAAATACAAGAAGAGGGGAAAGATTAATAAATAATAAAGAAGAGGAGGGAAACAAGAGGCTAGGGGGGAAAATTTAACTTTCAAAATTTAACTTCTTAAGAAGGGAGGCTGCAGGCGCGCGCGGGGGCATGGAGGGAGAGGGAGAGAATCGCGCGGGAGGGAGAAAATGAGAGAAGGAAACAAAAAAAAAAATGGGGACCAGTTGGCCGGGAGAGGGATTGGGAGAGGGGGTGTGTGGGGCCACTTTTTTGACGTTCAAAATTTTGGAACGTCAAAATTTTTTGACATTCAAAATTTGGAACGTCAAAATTTTTTGAAATTTTTTTTTTTTTTGTGCATATTTTCTTCTCATTTTTTTTTTTTTTTTTTAAATGCTTATGATTTTAGGTCAGTTATTAATGGTAACTTATTCTTAATTTCTCTGAAAATAAATTTATATGAAAAGAAATTGTTGAAAAAAAGGAATGGTTTTATAGGATATTTGCAAGTAATTGTCAAAGAAAAAAATAATTGTCAAAAAATAACTTTTTTGACGTTCAAAATGTTTCAAATGTCAAAATTTTTTGACGTTTGACAAATTTGAACGTCAAAAAGTTAATTTTTTCCTTTTTTTAATGCTTATAATTTTAGGTCAACTATTAATATATAGTAACTTACTCTAAATTTCTCTGAAAATAAATTTATATGAAAAGAATGAATAAAATTTATAGGATATCTTTGAAATTAAAAAGAAATAAAATTAGAAATGATAATACAAATATACTAATCAAATTTATAGGATATTGATTAAAGTTAATTAGATAAACTAAAATTTATAGGATATTGATAGGATACCAAATTTGTAGGATATTGATAATCTAATAAAATTGGATAAACTAAAATATGATAAGATAAAAACAATTGGTAGAACAAAAAGCAATTAAAATAGAATAAACTTTGCAAGAAATTGTCAAAAAAAATAAAATAATTGTCAAAAAATACTTTTTTGACGTTCAAAAGTTGCCAAACGTCAAAATTTTTTATTTATTTTTATTTATTTTGTTTCCTTTTTTTTTTAATGCTTTATGATTTGAGGTCAACTATTAATATATGGTAACTTACTATAAATTTTCCTGAAAATAAATTTATATGAAAAGAAGGAATCAAATTTATAGGATATCTTTAAAATTAAAAATAAATAAAATTAGAAATGATAATACAAATATACTAATCAAATTTATAGGATATTGATTAAAGTTAATTAGATAAACTAAAATTTATAGGATATTGATAGGATATCAAATTTGTAGGATATTGATAATATAATAAAATTGGATAAACTAAAATATGATAAGATAAAAACAATTGGTAGAACAAAAAGCAATTAAAGTAGAATAAACTTTGCAAGAAATTGTCAAAATAAAATAAAATAATTGTCCAAAAATACTTTTTTGACGTTCAAAAGTTCTCAAACGTCAAAATTTTTTGACGTTTGACAAATCTGAACGTCAAAAAAGTATTTTTTTTAATTTATTTTGTTTCCTTTTTTTTAATGCTTTATGATTTGAGGTCAGCTATTAATATATGGTAACTTACTATAAATTTCCCTGAAAATAAATTTATATGAAAAGAAGGAATCAAATTTATAGGATATCTTTGAAATTAAAAAAAAAATAAAATTAGAAATGATAATACAAATATACTAATCAAATTTATAGGATATTGATTAAAGTTAATTAGATAAACTAAAATTTATAGGATATTGATAGGATATCAAATTTGTAGGATATTGATAATATAATAAAATTGGATAAACTAAAATATGATAAGATAAAAACAATTGGTAGAACAAAAAGCAATTAAAGTAGAATAAACTTTGCAAGAAATTGTCAAAATAAAATAAAATAATTGTCAAAATACTTTTTTGACGTTCAAAAGTTCTCAACGTCAAAATTTTTGACGTTTGACTAATCTAAACGTCAAAAAAGTATTTTTTTAATTTATTTTGTTTCTTTTTAATGCTTTATGATTTGAGGTCAGCTATTAATATATGGCAACTTACTATAAATTTCCCTGAAAATAAATTTATATGAAAAGAAGGAATCAAATTTATAGGATATCTTTGAAATTAAAAAATAAAATAAAATTAGAAATGATAATACAAATATACTGATCAAATTTATAGGATATTGATTAAAGTTAATTAGATAAACTAAAATTTATAGGATATTGATAGGATATCAAATTTGTAGGATATTGATAATATAATAAAATTGGATAAACTAAAATATGATAAGATAAAAACAATTGGTAGAACAAAAAGCAATTAAAGTAGAATAAACTTTGTAAGAAATTGTCAAAAAAAAAATTTGTCAAAAAATACTGTTTTGACGTTCAAAATGTTTCAAACGTCAAAATTTTTTGACGTTTGACAAATTTGAACGTCAAAAAAGTTTTTTTTTTCCTTTTTTTTTAATGCTTATGATTTTAGGTCAACTATTAATATATAGTAACTTAATCTAAATTTCTCTGAAAATAAATTTATATGAAAAGAAGGAATCAAATTTATAGGATAATTTTTGAAATTAAAAAGAAATAAAATTAGAAATGTTAATACAAATATACTAATCAAATTTATAGGATATTGATAGGATATCAAATTTGTAGGATATTGATAATATAATAAAATTGGATAAACTAAAATATGATAAGATAAAAACAATTGGTAAAACAAAAGGCAATTAAAGTAGAATAAACTTTGCAAGAATTGTCAAAAAAAAAAAAATTGTCAAAAATAACTTTTTGACATTCAAAATGTTTCAAACGTCAAAATTTTTTGACGTTTGACAAATTTGAACGTCAAAAAGTTTTTTTTTTTTTTTCCTTTTTTTTTAATGCTTATGATTTTAGGTCAACTATTAATATAGAGTAACTTAATCTAAATTTCTCTGAAAATAAATTTATATGAAAAGAAGGAATCAAATTTATAGGATAATTTTTGAAATTAAAAAGAAATAAAATTAGAAATGTTAATACAAATATACTAATCAAATTTATAGGATATTGATAGGATATCAAATTTATAGGATATTCATAATATAATAAAATTAGATAAACTAAAATCTGATAAGATAAACACTATTGGTAAAACAAAAGCAATTAAAATAGAATCAAATTTGCAAGTAATTGTCAAAGAAAAAAATAATTGTGAAAAAATAACTTTTTTGACGTTCAAAATGTTTCAAACGTCAAAATTTTTGACGTTTGACAAATTTGAACGTCAAAAAGTTTTTTTTTTTTTTTTTTCCTTTTTTTTTTAATGCTTATGATTTTAGGTCAATTATTAATATATAGTAACTTACTCTAAATTTCTCTGAAAATAAATTTATATGAAAAGAAGGAATCAAATTTATAGGATAATTTTTGAAATTAAAAAGAAATAAAATTAGAAATTTTAATACAAATATACTAATCAAATTTATAGGATATTGATAGGATATCAAATTTATAGGATATTCATAATATAATAAAATTAGATAAACTATTAATATATAGTAACTTACTCTAAATTTCTCTGAAAATTATTTTATATGAAAAGAATGAATTAAATTTATAAGATATTTTTTAAATTAAAAAGAAATAAAATTAGAAATAATAGTACAAATATACTAACTAAATTAAAGAGCTAGAATGTTAACTTTTTTGAATGGCTAAAGAAAGTTAAAAAAGATAATATAATAAAATTAGATAAACTAAAATTTGATAAGATAAAAACAATTGGTAAAACAAAAGCAATTAAAGTAGAATCAAATTTGCAAGAAATTGTCAAAGAAAAATAATTGTAAAAATAACTTTTTTGACGCTCAAAATGTTTCAAACGTCAAAAAGTTTTTTTTTTTTTTGTAATGCTTATGCTTTGAAGTCAGCTATTAATATATAGTAACCTAATCTAAATTTCACAGAAAATAAATATATATGAAAAGGATGAATCAAATTTATAGGATATTTTTGAAATTAAAAAGAAATAAAATTAGAAATGATAGTACAAATATACTAATCAAATTTATAAGAAAGTTAGATAAACTAAAATTTATAAGATATTGATAGGATATCAAATTTATAGGATATTCATAATATAATAAAATTAGATAAACTAAAATCTGATAAGATAAAAACAATTGCTTAAAACAAAAAGCAATTAAAGTAGACTCAAATTTGCAACAAATTGTTAAAGAAAAAAAAATTTATTTTTTGACAATTATTAAAGAATTTTTCTTAAAAATGGGACATTCTGACGTGGCAAATAGTGCCACGTCAGAATTGTCCCATTTTTTTTTTTTTTTTAAGGAAAATTTTTTTTTCCAGCTTTTCCTTGTTTGGTAGTTTTAGGGTTTTTGGGTTAGGCTATTAAAGGTAAGTTCCAAAAAATAGGTCTATATGCATTTATAGAAAATAATTCACCCATCCTCGTTGTAGTTTTTATACCTATTATTTTTTTAAAGCAAACGAAGGAATCAAATTTATCGGAAATTCTTGAAATAAAATTAGAGATGATAGTACAAATATACTAATCAAATTATAGAGGTAGAATGTTAACTTTTTTCAATGAAATTATATATTTTTTAAAATAAAATTTTTTTATTTTTCTTTCCTTTTTGCTTTTTGGTGTGTTAAGGGTTGTACGGCTAATAATAAGTTTTTTTTTCTTCTCTTCTCTTGCAGAGATTAGTTTTCTCTCTTGTAGATATTTAATTAAAAATTATTTTTAATTTTTTGGTAAAGTGCTTTCCAATTTAATTAGGTGTATATATACATGTTTAAAAATTTATTAACCAATAATTTTATATTTATATATATATATTTTTTAAATATGAAATCTAATTAATTATATATACATATATAAACCCAACCATATATATATGCATGCATGTACAAGTATATATAAATAACAAGACAACATTAAATAATAAATTTGGATTTTTTTTTTAATTTTTTTGCTAAGGAGAGAAAGAAATAAAGAAAAAAATGAAACTTTTTTGATGTTTTGAACAGTGCCACGTCAGAATTTTCTCAAAACGTCAAAAAAGTTTTACAATTAATTAATTAATTAATTTTTTTTTTTTGGAAAAAAAGGAAAAACTTTTTTGACGTTTTAAACAATGCCACGTCAGAATTTTTTTGGCGTGGCACTGTTCAGAACGTCAAAAAAGTTTATCATCAACTTTTTTGACGTTTTAATTTTTGCCACGTCAAAAAATTTTGACGTGGCTTTTTTGACGGAGGCTTTGAAACATAAAAAACTACCCATTTTTTTGTAGTGAACTGAATATAGAGATGGAGTCTGGCACTTGTTTTCCCCACCCATCATTGGCATGAGAATCCTAATCTTGGCAGGCCTAATTATCTTGGTAGATATTATTAAAAAATAATAATAATAATAATAAGATCGAGAAAACATGAGAAAAATACGAAAAGAAATACATAGCATTTTCTTTATAAAAAAAAATTACCACAGTAATTTTTCAAAGATAAAAGATGAAAAAAGCACAAAGTATATTATATCATTTCTCGAAAAAATATCTTCAAAACAATTAGATGAAGGTCTACGTAGGGTCTCCATTTTGCATGTTGTTTTTGTGCATGGAAACTTTTGGGATTGTCTACAAGTTATAAGGCAACTTATTTATGATAGCATAAAAAATAAAATGAGAGAAGAAGAAAGAGCTGGGTCCTACCATGAAAAAATAATATGAAATATGAAGGGGGGACCACATCTAACTCTTCCCTGGTTTGATCCTTGCCATATTTCTATATATATATTTTTTACCAAAGATTAATTCTCGACATAATTCTATATTTCTTATCTTAGTTAGGTCACATCTAGTTACTTTATGGGGGCATTTTTCTCATTTGACTCGGTATTGAGAATGTTGTCTTCCTCAACCACACAATGTTCTTGAGTGAGGTCAAGTTAACCCTCATTTATAAGGTAGCTAGCCTTCTGGCCCTTCACGTTGCTGCATTATGCCTTTTTTTTTTTTCAAAAAAAAAAAATCAGTTTTATCATTTTTCTTCTTCTTCTTCATCCATTAAATTCTTCCTCCATTAAATTCTGTTTAAGCAAATATAGTAATTTATATTACCGAAGATTTGACATATCCTATTGCCTTGTGCATGCTCTTTGCTTTTTAAAATTAATTTTCCCATTTTACCCCCCGGCCTCTTCTTCTTCTCCCATTTTACTGAAGATTTGACATCAGGGACGGAACCAGGGTGAAAAATGGGGGAGGGGGACCAAAGCAAAGAAAAAAATGGGGACGAATTAAAAAAAAATACAGCCTAAAATTTTTTTTTTTGGAATTGGGGATTAGTAACGTGTCAAGACCATTAACACGTTATTAGTAACGTGTTAATGGTAATGTGTCTGGCGGGTTAACAAACCTTAAGTTGCTACTAGAAATTTAGTAACGTGTCACATTTAACACGTGACTAAGTAACGTGTCAAACAATAATACGTTACTATTTAATAACATGTCAAATAATAACACGTTACTAAAAATTTGATAACGTGCTACAATGACATGTTACCATTTAGTAACGTCTCACTTTTGTGCAATGTTATCCATTTGGTAAGGTTGCAGATACTGTCACGTTACCCTTTTGATAACGTCGCAGATATTGCCACGTTACCCTTTTGGTAACGTGACAGTATATTTTTTTCCATTTTTTTATTTATTTTTCGAATATTTAGGGCATTATATCCGAATTTAGTAATCATCACACCTGATATAACATCAACATCTACTATATCTATCCATAGAACAATCAACATCTACTATAGCTATCCATCAAGAGATAGCTACTAATAGCTACTATATTGTGTTCCATCAACAGAACTATCAATATTATCCAACTATCACAAATTTCAACAATTAAAACAATCTCTATACATCAACATTGTTAATAAACAAATAGATCCAATTGTACATAAGCAAAACACAAAAAAACATGTAACAAGTTTTGTTGGCAAATACGTGACTCAAAAAAACACTACCTCCTTCATCTAATCCGAGTAAACACCATCATGATCGCCGACTTCACCGCACTAATTGCAAATAATAAATCAAACAAATAATCAATTAAAGAAACGTAAGATATGGTAAGATTATATATTCAAATATCCAACTAAGAACTACCAAGTTGCAATGATAATCCACACAACAACCGAAATATAAATTTTAAGTGGTGCACATATACGTACCGCGATATACATAAAACCATGGTCACAATGTCACTTTGATAAACGTGACTTTCGTCCAACCGAAGTCCATTGTTGGTCTTCATTATGATCGTCGTTTACTTCTACACTTACGTCATTTATACGCATAATATGTGATTATTGTACAAAATTACTAATAGTTAACATGTTCACGACTTCTTCAACTTCCACTCCGATAAACTGGCTAATCTCTTTCATGTACAAAAATATGGTAACATGCAAAATGGAAACCCTACAAAAACCATAGTCTGATTGTTTTGGAGATATTTTTTTTGTAGGAATGATACAACATACTTTGTGCTTTTCTCATCTTTTATCTTTAAGAAATTATTACGGTAATTTTTTTAAAGAAAATGCTAGGGTTTTTTTTTCTTTTTTTTTCTTGTGTTTTCTTGATCGTAGGTAATAATATTATTTTATAAAAGTGAAGGGAGGTGAAGTCCAGTGTAGTGTAGGTCCTCTACTTTCCAAGAGCAGTGGTTTCCACTGCACTGATCTCTTTTGGTTGCTTTGTCACTGACGCCGAAAATAGAACTTGTAAACGTACCCATGTCGCAAACCACGGCTTAATTGAAAACCACAAAGTAAAGGGGAAAAGAGGGTTCCCTAAATCTCAGGTTCGCATTTAGTCAAAGGGCTGGGGGCTAATTAATCTTGAGATATTAATTAAAATTAGGGGTTTACTAGGGGTTCTTCCCGTAGTGTTCTCCTAGCGTTCTCTCAGTCTTACGTAGAACATGATTTAAGAAAAAATAAAATTGTAGTACCGTTTTTTTGCTAACAGATTAATTTTTATGAGTTAATAGTTAGGTTTTAATGCTTTAAAACTTGTTTTTAGATTCAAAACTAAAACCTAAGGATGAAAGATTAACCCTTTAGGGATAATATCATCCAAAATGGATTTGATCATCCTAAATTTGATGCTAATGCCTCAATTTTGGTGCTAATGCCTCACAAATTTGGTACTAATGCCTCAAATTTGGTGCTAATGTATAAAAAAACCGGTAGTAGAGGCCACTACAATTTTATTTTTTTTTAAATCATATTTTATGTAAGACTAGGAGAACGCCGAGAGAACTTATGGGGAGAACCCCTAGCATTTTCAACCCCTAGTAAAAAATTGCCGATATTATTAAATATTTAAAAAAAAAAAAAACACTTTCACATGTTATCCAATCCTTAATTAGCATCTTTGTATGAAACAAATTAACTTAATGAATTGATTTAGCATGAAAGAAAGAAAAAGCACAACAACCAATCAAGGAAATTAGGGAGGAGAAACATAAACCGTGACATATGTGATTCAAGTTAAATCTGGTCCTTTAATTTTTTACAGCTGAATCTACAAGCTGAATCCTAGCAGATTAATGTTGAGATAGAGACCAAACACAACGTTCATGGCCATACTAGCATTTGAAGTTTGGAGGATTAAAAAACAAAAAAGGAGGTGAAATATAATTTTATGGATTATATGGGCATTTAAATAAATAAAAAATTGGGAAAACATGGTGGTTTAGGCAGAAGCCATCTAACCATAAATTTTTAAAAATGCAATTTGAAAAAACATGGCATCAATGGCGGAGCCAAGATTTTGTTTGAGAGGGGGCAATTTTTAATTATTGTTTAAAACATATAAATGTAGCTTACAATTTATTCAATTGCCCTCAACGAGTCTTCATACTTTAAAATTGACGTATGATTTCTTCATTGTTAGCAACCTTGAATATGTTATTTTCAATGTACAAAACTAGACAATCATTCATCTACTTTTTTATCGGATGTCCCGAAGGACTCATTCATCTACTAATATCTCATTTAGTCACGTAAATGATTTTTTTAGGGACAACTTCACTAACACCCCTCAAACTTCACTCACTTTTGCAGACACCCCCTAACATTCAAAAACTCTCACTTACCTCCCTCAAACTTCGTTTCTCTCTCACTTTCCCTCCCTAGCAACTTCCGCTCACTCCTCAGTAACGGTCCTCACGCTCCAAGCGTGGGATTTATTTTCAAAACCCAATTTTACCTCTACGTACACTCAAAACCACTTAACACTTCACACTTAAACACTTGAACTGCCCACTTAAACCAGACGCCACCAACATAACTCCTCGAACCCATGTCTTCGTAATCCACCCAAAAATCTGGAGCATCCCTAAAATCGCGATTCCACCAAACAAAAATATGGACCATCCCTAAAATCGATTCGATTCCACCAAACCTAAAATCGCGATTCACCCACCCTCCCTAAAATCGCGATTCACCCAACCCTAAAATCGCTTTGCAAGCTTTGTCCATGAGCCTTCGTATTCGTCACTGCGCATTGACAAGGTTTGATCCCTTTTGTTAAATAAACTTGTTTGTTTGATTGGTATGCGCTGATGAGCAAAAGTTGATTTGTGGGTCATGCACTGATGAGCACTGCATGTTGTCCTTTTTGTGGGGTCATGGGGTTTTATTGTCCAAATATTGGTCAACAAAAAGCGATGTGGGTCATGGTGGGTTGAATAAAGAAATTGTCCACTGAACTTTGTCCAAAATTTGTCAACAAACGTGAAGAGGTTTTCGCATATTTTTTTAACTGGCTATTGGAAAGTTGACTATCTATTATGGGTTTGTTTGTTTAATGCTTGTTGGCATGTTCTGGATGGTTTATAATGGATAACTCGGAATTTACAAAAAGTTAGGGCTTTTTGGCATGTTGTGGATGACAAGTTGAAGATTGCTTTATCACTGTTGTGGTCCCTTAGCTGGTTGTGGATGACACGTGCTTGGAAAATGATTTTTTTTTGCATGTTGTTGAGGGAAGCTTCTATTGGCAAATGTGGTCCTCTATAGATGTGATTCTTAATTGTCTGAGTGGTTGTTGCTGTAATTATGCATGTTGTCTATGTCCACAAAATTAAAATAAAAAGCTATTGCATGTTGGTAACATAGTCTTTGGTGTTCCAATATGGCAGGGTACGTAATTGCTAAAGTCACTGTTTTTTGCATATTGTTTAATGCTAAAGGTTAATGGTTAATGAAAAGTATATAGATGTCTTTTAGGGTTTAGTTTGTTGTCTATGTGGTTTAGTCATTTATTAAATAATTATTGGTCTTCTCAATGTGGCAGGATACATAATGGCTAGTGACATATGCATGTTTGAGGTGCATTACAACGGGTCTTTCAATAGGCAAAATCGGTGTACATATGTGGGTGGGTTGGTGGATAATCATTATGTTCTTGAAGTCCATAAAATGTCTTTTTGGATATTGAGGACTTGTGTAAGGATTATGGGTATAAGCGGTGACCTCATTCACTACAAACTACCTAATAAGTCCTTAGATGAAGGGTTAAGACTTCTATCACCACGATGTAAATGAGATGATTTCACAACATGTAGGGCATGGACTAGCTGAGTTATATTTTGTTTCATTTCACTTATCCAATGCAGAGATTGAGGATGACAATCGAAGAGGATGAGGAATATGAGAGGACTAGTATATCGTAAGGATGATTTTTGGGATGAGGTTCTTAGTGTAGATACTACCGATGATGAGATGAGGGGAGGAGGAGTAGAGTCTGAAGAGTTGGGGTTTGGTGTTGTTGAGGATGGGGAAGATAGGGATGGGAAGATATGGATAGGGAAGATAGGGATGGGGATGGGGATGGGCAAGAAACAATGGGGAAATTATGGAGTAGAAGATGATGGGGATAGTGAAAGAACTTTGTCCAAGTGACATACTTAGGACTCCTGATCCCTGGACTGAAGACATTTCAAGCGTCTGATGTCTCCAAAAGGACACCATTCTTGAAGATGATATGAAAAATCTGTGCAGATTGGCCATATATTTGGTAATGCAACGGTGTTTAGAAGAGCAGTGAGGCATGCAAATATTTTGAAAGGAAGGATCTAGAATTCCCAAAAATGAAACAAAAAAGTTATAGCTCGTTGCAAAGACAAAAAGTGTAAGTATAGGTGTATGGGAGGAAATTAAAAGATGAGGCAACATTCCTTTTGGCATCAATGTATCCAAGACACACATGCACTAGGATATACAAGAATCATATGGTTACTTCACTTGGATATGAATGGTGCATGGAGTCATTTAGAAACCAAGAACTACCTATCAAGGTTTTGAAGAAAGAGGTCAAATCAAAGTGGAATGTAGATGTCCATTTGAGCTCCTTGTATAGGGCGAGGAAGTTGGTAGCACAAAAATTTATGGAAAGTTGAGAGCAATACCATCGGTTATGGGACTATTGTGCAATGGTCGAAGACCAATGTGGGCAATTTGATTCTGATGGTTGAGAGGCCAATGCCCGAGGTCCCATGGTGTTCGAAGATTATATGTGTCATTTGCTGCAATGAAGACGGCTTCTTACGAGGGTGTAGAGTGATAGGGGTAGATGCATGCTTCTGAAGGGTAGGTATAAGGGCATGCCGATGGTCTGTTGGAAGAGATGCTAACAATAGCATGTATCCACTGTCTATTGCGGTTGTAGAAGCGAGACTAAGGGACAGTTGGGTTTGGTTCTTGGGCGCTTATATCCGATCTTGACACCACCACAGGGGTGGAGTTTATATCGAAAAAGGTAAACATATTCGTATTTTAAATAAATTATAAATTTAACTTGTTTGAATTAATTTATGGCATATTTTATCTTACCATGTGTTTAGGGCTTGGTACCCATTTGTAGAACAAGTTTGTCCCATACTGGAGCATCGACATATGTGTGCGACACTTGTACGCCAATTTCAGAAGTGCCGGTTTCAAGGGGCTACTCCTAAAGGACATGCTTTGGAATGCTGCATCCTCTTATACTCAGTTACAGTTTCAACTTGCAATGGAAGAGATTAAAACAGTAAATGAGTCGGCATACAATTTTCTTGCAAAAATTGATCCCAGTAGTTGGTGTAGGGGATGGTTTAACACCAGCTCGAAATCTGACTTGGTACACAACAACTGTGCTGAGTGTTTCAACTCATGGATATTGGATTACCGTCAGATGACAATATTGTCAATGTTGGAAGGGATCAGGAATAAATTGATGAGGAGGTATGTCCGGAAAAGGGGATTGATTGCAGCAATGGAGGAGGGAAGTTTAGGACCAAAAATAGTGGAGAAGTTAGAGAAGGAAGAGGATGGTGCCAGTTATTGTGAGTGCACATATGCTGGCGATGGCATTTTGAGGTTGATTGTTTAGGGAAACGATTTGCTTAATGTGGAGGGTAGAACATGTGGGTGTAGGAAGTGGGATGTCACCGTATACCGTGCAATCATGCCATATCAGCCCATCATCTATCATGGTGGCAATCCAAGAGACTACCTCGGACTACTATAGTAGAGAGACATACCGAGGACATATCAGCCCATGATATACCCGTGCCAAGTGAAGATCAATGGTCTAGGAGTGATCAACCTATTATAGAACCACCAAAGTCAAGGGCAACTCGGGAGACCTAGGAAGCTTAGATTTAGAGGGGTTGAGGAGCCAAGAAAAATGCCATACGGAAGGGGGAAACAAAGTTCAATGTGGGCATTGCAAGAAATGGGGTCACAATAAAGAACATGCATTGCAAGGCAACGCACAAGAAAGAAGAGAGCAAGTGCGAGAGTATCTATAGATCCACGCAGGAGTTGATTGGAACCTTGATATGGTAAGTTGTAATTGAGCTCTTCTTATGGTTTTTTGAAATTACGTTATTTTGCTAATTAGTTGCTATGTTATTTTGAAGTTGGATGACACATCGAATGCCACATCGGGCGCAAATCAACTAGAGAAAAAGAGAGGAGGTACAACAACATCATCGGTGCTAAGCGGGAAAGACCTTATGCATCGAGGATCAGCCGATGCTAAGCAGGAAAGACAGCCTTGTGCATCGATATCAGCCGATGCTAAGCGGGAAAAACGATATACATATCGGCATCACTAGTGCTAGCCGGGAAAAGATATACGCTTCCCAATCCAATGTAAGTCTCGTTTATTTAGGTGCTGACTAATTTTTTCAATGTATGAGTGCTGATTATTTGTGATGGTAGAAATTTACAATCAATGAGAGCATTGTAACTTTGGTACAAGAAAATACAATCAAAGATAGTAGAAATTTTGGTACAAGAAAATACAATAAATGTGGATTGTGAATGCGATTGTGTTGTAAGAAGTGTTGTTGATAATATGCTTGTAAGGCTCACTGTCCATCTTTATGAGATTTAGATGCGATTATTTTGAATATACGTTCAGCACATACAATTGATTTTCAATAATAGAATGTCTCATGATTGTTTTGAATAATATGAAGGTTGTTCCTACTGCTCCCCAACCAAGTACACAACGTAGTGAAGTTTCCAATGTAAGGCTTTATTATCTAGTGTATGTGTTGATTTTAATTCAATTGGTTGGTTGGTTGCTATATGAACACAATTTAAAATTTGCAGGCAAGTTTTTTCAATACAACCAGGAAAACAAGGTTGGGGTTAGCTCTGAGATCAAGAGAGCTGCTTTGGTCATTTGAGGCGAGATCTTGGCAATACTAGGGATCCTAATCATAGGGGTAAGATAATGATTGATATCACGGGTGACCTTTGGACCACCAAAATTCTTTGGAGGTGGACCACTATGCTCATGGGATCTCCACAAGAGGTGGTGTTACCTTTAGGATGGCTCCCCTGGTTTTGACATACCCAAATCGAAAAGCGGCAAATACTAACGAAGTTCCACTTGTTCAACCAAATGCAAATGCCAAAAAGGGAAGTCAAAGGAAGATGAAAATTTGGCAACCGTGACTTTTTGTGTTATGTACTAATTTTGCATATTATAGACTATTTGCTCGTAGCCACTTTGTGAAGGCGATTGAGCTTGGTCTAATCTTGATAGTTTTATCTTAGAATATGTGATAGTATGGTATAGTATACTGCCTACACATTCTTCTAAATTACCAGATAACTGTTTACTTGTTGTATTTGTGATGTTTTGTATATATGTGGTTACAAGGATTTGGTTAAATGTGTGATTTGGTTAAATGTGTCTTTGTGAGTTTATTTTGTTAATTTGTTAGACAGTTTTAAGGTGCTCTTTTTCATAGGAAAATTCTTTTAAATGCAATAAGGAATTGCATGTATGCATTGATCGAATTTACAAAACTAATCACATAGATATACTTCTTTTCAGACAAGTTAAACAATGAAGTACATTATTAAACACAAAAATATACAAAAGCCAAATTCATTACAAGCCAAATACATGCTCAGTTCAGCCTCAACCTTGAGGAATTTGCATTAGACACGGGATAAAACATTATTACAATAAGGAGACTCAATAAACATGCTAACGCGAGCCGATACTTCGTCTCTTTTGAATTGAATTTATTCTTCTGCATTTGTAAGTGCATTTCAAAATTAAGAGATGCAACATCCATTTTCCTTTATACTCAGAACTTCAAGCTTGCATTTCAAAATTTCATTCGAGATTGTTGTTCCAATTTGTGCACGTTCATTCTTCAAATTCTCGTGCATATCAAACAGTTTTGACACCACTCGCTTACCATGCTGACAAATATCCATATCTATCCATTTGAAATAGTCACATCCACGATTGTCTTGATTCTACATAATCAAATCAACATTAAAATATATCAAACAACCATTATGATACAATAGCCATCAACAACACAATTTTAACACAACCAAATACTTCATTGATTTCAACAACAAAAAACAAAACCCTTCATAATCCTAGAGTTTCAAAATGATTCAACATAATTACCCCTAATCCATAAACCAGCTCCAATACCCATTTAAGCAAAAAAAAAAAAAAATCAGCTCGAATAACAATGAAAACATAACCAAATTTCGGCATATACACATTTACTCAGCTCAAATGCCCAGTTACGAAAACAAATTTCAGCAAATTGGGTATTAAAAAACCTAGCTAAGTAAGGTTGCGAGGAAAATTGCAACTAATCAATATCCCAACTCAAAAAAGAGGAAAATTGCCAAAAACCGAATACCCAAGTCAAATAACACTGGGGTTGTGAGAAAAATTACCGAATCAATATCCCAACTCAAAAAAAAGTCATTTGGAGGAAAATTGCCAAAAATAATACCCAAGTCAAATAACACACACACTGGGTTGAAAATTGAAAAAAAAAATAAAAAACAAATAAATTGCAAACAAATACCCAAGTCAAATAAAATGCGGAGGTTGCGAGATAAAATTGCAAAAAAAAAAAAAAATCTTACCACATAAGTCCCACATGTATAAAACCTTTTGCAAATTCCTTAGCGTGAATGTTGTTAAGATGCGTGCTCTCTTCCCACATTTGCACATTGGATTACTCGTTCGGTTCTGCGTCAAGACTTCATGTAGGCTTCATCCATTGTGGGTATCAAATGGATATAACGAATCGAAGGATTCCAGGGAAGAAGCTTTTCGGTTTTGGTATGTAGGTATGAACGAACACGATTTTAGGGTTGGGTGGAAGTGTTTTAAGTGTTAAGTGTTAAGTGGTTTAATAGCGGAGTTGCTAACGGAGAGGAAAGTGAGAGAGAAGCGAAGTTTGAGGGAGGTAAGTGAGAGTTTTTGAATGTTAGGGGGGTGCCTGCAAAAGTGAGTGAAGTTTGAGGGGTGTTAGTGAAGTTGTCCCATTTTTTTAACAATATTTATTGTTAAAAAGGTCTTTCAAGATCAATATAATTATAAAAGTTTGATTACATACCTGAAACCTTTTTGATAAATTTGGCTTCCCAAAGAAAGACACCAATCGTAAATCACACTCAAACAAGTTAGACCTCAATTTTTTGGTTTAGTTTTTTTTTTTTTTACCCAAAAAAAAAAAATTATCCCCTTACTCTTAGGTTTGGTTTAAACTGTGCTCTTAAAAAAAAAAAAATAATAAAAAAAAAAAGTAAAATACTGGATTTAAAATAAAAAAATAACAAGACTCACTTGTTTAAAGTTTGTGCCACAAAGATTTTTTTTTTAAGCCCTTTCAGTTGGTGTAGTGACGTGTAGAGATTTAACTGTCTCTTTTTCAAATTTCAAAAACGATGCATTTAGGCATTATTTAAACGGTGCGTTTTGCATAAAATAATTGTCATCTTCTTCCCTCTTTTCTCTTTTAACTTTCTTTTTACCTAACCTTTAACATTATAATACTGAAATAGAAACAGATAGGCTGGAAGGAAAAAAACAAATGTTGGCAAAGAGAAAAGACTAAGTAACAAAATAAACGGCCTAAACGTTTGGTTCATTATTTCTGGCGCAGTTATGTTTCGTTTGAGAGTGGGCATGGCTCGGACTCCAATCATATATGCATGCAATCATAAATTACCAAGTTTGGCTAAATAGAATCTATTATTAGGGGAAGAAAAAGAAAAAGAGGAGGAGAAATGGGAAAGAGCATGCATGCAAGCTATGTAGCCATGTGAAGACACCACTTCTTTAACATGGCTAGAACTCCAATCATATACATATATAGCCATAAATTACCATGTTTGGTTAAACAGAATCTAATATTGAAGGAAGAAGAAAGAGGCAAATGGTAAAGAGATGCATGCATTCTATGCAACCACATGAAGGCACCACTTCTTCAGCATGGCTAGGACTCCAAATTATATATGCATGCATTCATAAATTACCATGTTTAGTTAAACATAATATAATATTAAGGGAAGAAGAATGAGAGAAATGGGAAAGAGGTGCATGCAGGCTATGCAGCCACGTAAAGACACCACTTCCTCAGTATGGCTCGGACTCCAATCATATATGCATGCAGCAGTAAATTACTATGTTTACTTAAATAGAATCTAATATTGGGTGTAGTGCTCTTTTCCAAATTTGATGCATTTGGCTTTATTTTTTGCATAAAATAATAGTCATCTTCTTCCCTCTTTTCTCTTCTACCTTTCTTTTTACCTAACCTTTAACCTTGTAAACACAAAAATAGAAACAAACCGGCTGGAAGGAAAAAAAAAAACAAATGTTGGCAAAAAGAAAAGACTAAGTAACAAAATAAACAGCCTAAACGTTTGGTTCATTATTTTAGACGCAGTTATATTTCATTTGAAAGGGGGCATTGCTCGAACTCAAATCATATATGCATGTAGTCATAAATTACCATGTTTGGTTAAATAGAATACAATATTGGGGAAGAAGAAAGAAAGAAATAGGAAAGAGATGCATGCAGGCTATGCAGCCATGTGAAGACACCATTTCCTCAGCATGGCTAGGACTCCAATCATATATGCATGCAACTATTAATTACTATGTTTGGTTCTACATAATCTAATATCGGGGGAAGAAGAAAGAGAGAAATGGGAAAGAGATGCATGCAGGCTATGTAACCACGTGAAGACACCACTTCCTCAGGATGGCAAGTACTCCAATCATATATGCATGCAGCAATAAATTACCATATTTTGTTAAAAATAATCTAATATTGGGGGCAGAAGAAAAAGAGAAATGGGAAAGAGATGCATGCAGGCTATGCAGCCACGTGAAGAAACTACTCCTTAGTATGGCAAGGAATCTAATTATATATGCATGTAGCCATAAATTACCATGTTTAGAAAAATAGAATCTAATACTGGGGAAAGAAGAAGAAGAGGAGTAATGGGAAAGAGCAAGCATGTAGCTTCGTAGGAACGTGAAGACACCACTTTTTCAGCATGGCTCGAACTCCAATCATATATGCATGCAGTCATAAATTAACATGTTTGCTTAAAAGTATCTAATATAAGGGGAAGAAGAAGAGAAGGAGAAATGGGAAAGAGTATGCATGCAGCTGTGTAGCCACGTGAAGACACCACTTCCTCAACATGGTTTGGACTTCAATCATATATCCATGCAGCCATAAATTACCATGTTTGGTTAAACAAAATCTAATATTGCAAAGAAGAAGAAGAAGAAGAAGAAGAAATGGGAAAGAGCATGCTTGCAGCCTTGCAACCACGTAAGGACACCACTTCCTCAGCATGGCTCGGACTCTAATCATATATGCATGCAGCAGTAAATTACTATGTTTGCTTAAATAGAAACTAATATTGGGTGTAAGAAAAGAAGATAACTATCTCTTTTCAAATTTAAAAATGATGCATTTGGATTCAATGTTGAGGAAGACAACACTCTCAATGCTAAGTAGTCATCTTGCCCTCTAAACTCTTCTACAACTAACAAAATAAGAAGTATCTTTAAATATAAACAAACAAATTTGGAGGTGGAGAAAAGACACACCTGTTCAGACAAAGTAACAAAATAAACAGTCCATCAATAGATTCATATTCCTCATTAAGAATTATATTCATCAATTTGTGTCTTCTTCTTCTTCTTCTTAGTCATAAATTCTTCTTCTTCTTCCCCAATTTAATATTGAGAAAGGGAAGAGCATTAATGCAATTGCATGAACATGAAGACACCATTTTTATATCACAGAACTCCAATCATATCATTGTAAATTAACATATTTGCTTAAAAGTATCTAATTGAGGAGTGGAAAAAAAAGCCTCATCTTTGTCACATAAGGACACCACTTTGAATGTTAAATTCCTTTTCATGTTTCCTATTTCATTTTTCTAAAACTCAAAAAGCTTATTCAGCGAAACTAATATAAAGAAGATGATGATTGAATCTCCCTTCAATCCACCCTTGACATCCCACATGAAACACACTTCTCAACACCGGCATGTTGAACTCCAATCATATATGCATGCATCCATAAACTTATCTGGCAAACATAATCTAATATTGGGTGAAAATTAAATAAGATAAATGTACAACAGTATGCATACAACCAGTCTATGCTATCTTCCTTCAATGTTGAGAAGACAACACTCTCAAGTCTTTGTTGTAACGACAAGAAAGTACCCTCTAAACTATCTTTTCGAACCTTTAAGAAGTATCTTTGGGTAAATTATTATAAATCATTTAATGTAGATCACCCATTATCTATTATCTATCTTTTTTAAATGTTCCTCTAATTTCTTATTGATCAATATACATAAGTCCTCATTCAACATGTTCATCAATGGACTTCTTCTTCTTCTTCTTCTTCCAATCTTAAAATTCTATTTAAAAAAAAGAAAAGAAAAAGAAGAAGGCAAAACATGGTTGTTTACCACCCTTCAATCTAACTAAAAATTTTAAAATTCAATTTAAAAGAGTGGTTCTCCTTAATTCAAGCCAAGATCTTTGTCTCCTATTTGAATGTTAAAATTCCTTTTCATGCAGCCATAAATTTCATGTTTCTAAACATAATCAAATATTGGGGAAAATTAACATCATGGGAAAAAGCTTGAATCTTTCAGAACGTGAAGACACCACTTCTTCAACATGGCTTGACTCAATCAAATATGCATACACCAAAAGTTGTTGCTTTCTTCTTCTATCAAAAATTGGGGGAAGAAGAAGAGGATGAGAAATGGGAAAGAGCATGCATGCAGCCTTGCAGCCACGTGAAGACACCACTTCCTCAGCATGGCTTGGACTCTAATCATATATGGATCCAGCCATAAATTACCATATTTAGTTAAACAAAATCTAATATTGGGGGAAGAAAAAGAATGAGAAATGGGAAAGCGCATGTATGCAGCCTTGCAGCCACATAAGGACACCACTTCCTTAGCATGGCTTGGACTCTAATAATATATGCATCCAGCCATAAATTACCATATTTAGTTAAACATAATCTAATATTGGGGGAAGAAAAAGAATATGAGAAATGGGAAAGCGTGTGCATGCAGCCTTGCTATCACATGAAGACACCACTTTCTCAGCATGGTTCAAACTCCAATCATAAATGCATGCAACAGTAAATTACTATGGTTGCTTAAATAGAATCTAATATTGGGTGTAGTCACGTGTAGAGATTTAATTGTTTCTTTTTCAAATTTAAAAAATGATGCATTTAGGCTTCATTTAAACGGTGCGTTTTGCATAAAATAATTGTCATCTTCTTCCCTCTTTCTCTTCTACCTTTCTTTTTACCTAACCTTTAACCTTATAAACACAAAAATAGAAACAGGCCAATTGGAAGGAAAAAACAAATGTTGGCAAAGAGAGAAGTCTAAGTAACAAAATAAGCAGCCTAAACGTTTGGTTCATTATTTCTGACGCAGTTACATTTCGTTTTTGAGAGGCATGGCCCGGACTCTAATCATATATGCATGCAGTCATAAATTACCAAGTTTGGCTAAACAGAATCTATTATTAGGGAAGAAGAAGAAGAAGAAGAAGAAGAAGAGGAGAAACAGGAAAGAGCATGCATGCAGGCTATCCAGCCACGTGAAAACACACTTCCTCAGCAT
Source organism: Carpinus viminea (assembly GCA_013348765.1). Taxonomy (NCBI): domain Eukaryota; kingdom Viridiplantae; phylum Streptophyta; class Magnoliopsida; order Fagales; family Betulaceae; genus Carpinus; species Carpinus viminea. The sequence continues at coordinate 44,861,350 of CP054668.1, read as the reverse complement.
TGCTAAGACTCCAATCATATATGCATGCAGTCATTAATTACTATGTTTGGTTAAACATAATCCAATATTTCGGGAAGGAGAAAGAGAGAAATGGGAAAGAGATGTATGCAGGATATGCAGCCACGTGAAAACACCACTTCCTCAGCATGGCTAGGACTCCAATCATATATGCATGCAACCATAAATTATCATGTTTGGTTAAACATAATCTAATATTGAGGGAAGAAGAAAAAGAGAAATGGGAAAGAGATGAATTCAGGCTATGTTGCGTGAAGACACCACTTCTATAGCATAGCTAGTACTCCAATCATATATGCATGCAGGCGTAAATTACCATGTTTGGATAAACATAATCTAATATTGGGGAAAGAAGAAGAAAAGGAGAAATGGGAAAAGGCATGCATGCAGGCTTGCAGGAACGTGAAGAGACTACTTCTTCAGCATGGTTCAACTCTAATCATATATGCATTCAGCCATAAATTAACATGTTTGCTTAAAAGTATCTAATATTGGGGGAAGAAGAGAAGGAGGACAAATGGGAAAAAGCATGCATGCAGCCTTGCAGCCACGTGAAGACATCATTTCCTCAGCATGGCTTGGACTCCAATCATATATTCATCCAGCCATAAATTACCATGTTTGGTTTAACAGAATCTAATATTGGGGGAAGAAGAAGAAGAAGATGAGAAATGGGAAAGAGCATGCATGCAACTTTGCAGCCATGTGAAGACACCACTCTCAATGTTGAGTAAAATGACAAAAATGCCCCCTAAAGTATCTAGATGCGAACTAACAAGAATAAAAAGTATCTTTTAGGGCTCTATATAAAGGCAAATAGTTGGAGCCTGGGAGATCAAACACTACACCTTTCACACTAAAGTATCCCTCCTAATTAACCTACGTACCATCAATAATACATCTTCCTCATTAAAAATATCTTCATCAAGTTGTGCTTCTTCCTATTTCTCCTCCTTCTTCTTCTTCTTCTTCTTCTTCTTCTTCTTCTTCTTCTTCTTCCCAATTTTAGATTATGTTTAATGCATTTGTTAAAGCAACTTCTAACTGATTATAGCTATATCATACCACCCTTGTATCCTTCCAATTGTTGCCGTGTATCCCCTTTGTTGAGTGCTTCTCCTTAATTCGAGCCTCGCCTTTGTCTCTTATTTGAATGTTGAATTCCTTTTTCATGTTTCCTATTTCATTTTTTCTAAAACTCAAAAAGTTTCTTCTTTAGTGAACAATTAACATCATCGATTCGCTCTTGAATCTCCCTTCAATGCACCCGTGACATTCCTACAAGAAAGCACACCTCTCAACATAGGTAATAAGTTGTTGCCTTTTTTTTCTTTGCAAATCTGTTCCAAAACAACTTATTGTCCTTTTTCATTGAAATTCACTAGAAATTAAATAATATCATAATGTACAACCATTTACACCATCTGAGTCTACGCTATCTCCCTTCAATGACATCAACGTACACCCATGAGTCTCCTTTCATCAACACATGCGATAGGAGTACCTCTCATTTTTCTTCTTCGGGCCTTTGTTCCATTTGGGTAAATTATTATAACTCATTTAATGTAAATTACCCATTATCTATCTTTTTGTTAAATGGATGCACATAATTTCTTATTGGATGAAGTTTTATAGAACCTCCAAGTCCTTTCCACTTCAACATGTTGGTATGATGGAGGTGAAAATATAATTATGAGGATTATATAGCCATTTAAAAAATAAGGGCAAAACATGGCGGCTTAGGCCGAAGCCATCCAACCAAAAAATTTTAAAAATGCAATTTGAAAAAACAAGTGACAGTGGCATAGCCATGATTTCGTTTAAGATGGGGCATGGCTCCAATCATATATGCATGCAGCCATAAATTATCATGTTTGGTTAAACAAAATCTATTGTTGGGGAAGAAGAAGAAGAAGAAGAAGAAGAAGAAGAAGAGGATGAGGAGAAATGGGAAAGAGCATGCATGCAGGCTATGCAGCCACGTGAAAACACCACTTCCTCAACATGGCTAAGACTCCAATCATATATGTATACAACAATAAATTATCATGTTTGGTTCAACATAATTTAATACTGGGGGAAGAAGAAAGAGAGAAATGGGAAAGAGACGCTATGCAGGCTATGCTGCCACATGAAGACGTCACTTTCTTAGCATGGCTAGAACTCCAATCATATATGCTTGCAGCAAAAAATTACCATGTTTGGATAAACAACTTATTATCTTTTTTCATTGAAATTTACTATAAATTAATTAATATCATAATGTACAACAATTTACACCGTCTGAGTCTATACTATTTCCCTTGATTGACATCAACGTACACCCATGAGTCTCAATTTATCAACACACGCGAGAGAAGTACCTCTCATTCTTCTTCTTTGGGCTTTGTTCCATTTGTGTAAATTATTATAACTCATTTAATGTAAATCACCCATTATCTATCTTTTTGTTAAATGGATGCACATAATTTCTTATTGGATGAAGTTGTATAGAACCTCCAAGTCCTTTCCACTTCAACATGTTGGTATGGAGGTTAAAATATAGTTTTGAGGATTATATAGCCATTAAAAAAAAAAAAAAAGCAAAATATGGTGGTTTAGATGTGCAAAAAGGGCAAAATATAGTCATCTTCTTCCCTCTTTTATCTTCTACCTTTCTTTTTCCCAACCTTTAATCTTATAAAAACTAAAATAGAAATAGACAGGCTAGAAGAAAAAAAACAAATGTTGGCAAACAGAAAAGACTAAGTAACAAAATAAACAGCCTAAACGTTTGGTTTATTATTTTTGACGTAGTTATATTTCGTTTAAGAGGGGGCATGGCCCAAACTCCAATCATATATGCATGCAGTCATAAATTACCAAGTTTGGTTAAACAGATTCTGTTATTAGGGGAAGAATTAGAAGAAGAGGAGAAACGAGAAAGAGCATGCATGCAGGCTATGCAGCCACGTGAAGACATACTTCCTCAGCATTACTAGGACTCCAGTCATATATGCATGCAGCCATTAATTACCAAATTTGGTTAAACATAATCCAATATTTGGGGAAGGAGAAAGAGAGAAATGGGAAAGAGATGCATGCAGGGTATGCAACCACGTGAAGACACCACTTCCTCAGCATGGCTAGGACTCCAATCATATATGCATGCAACCATAAATTACCATGTTTGGTTAAACATAATCTAATATTGAGAGAAGAAGAAAGAGAGAAATGGGAAAGAGATGCATGCAGGTTATGCTGCCATGTGAAGACACTACTTCCTTAGCATGGGTAAGACTCCAATCATATATGCATGCAGCCATAAATTACCATGTTTGGATAAACAAACTCTAATATTGAGGGAAGAAGAAGAAGAGGAGAAATGGGAAAAAGCATGCATGCAGCCTTGCAGGAACGTGAAGACACCACTTCTTCAGCATGGCTCGAACTCCAATTATATATGCATTCAACCATAAATTAATATGTTTGCTTAAAAGTATCTAATATTAGGGGAAGAAGAAGAGGAGGAGAAATAGGAAAAAGCATGCATGCAGCCTTGCAGCCATGTGAAGACATCACTTCCTCAGCATGGCTTAGACTCCAATCATATATTCATCTAGTCATAAATTACCATGTTTGATTAAACAAAATCTAATATTAGGGGAAGAAGAAGAAGATGAGAAATGGGAAAGAGCATGCATGCAACCTTGCAGCCATGTTAGGACACCACTTCCTCAGCATAGCTCGAACTCCAATCATATATGCGTGCATTCATAAATTACTATGTTTACTTAAACATAATCTAATATTGGGTGAAAAAAGAAGAAGAAGAGAAATGAGAAAGAGTATGCATGCAGCCACGTGAAGACACCACTCTTAATGTTGAGGAAGACAACACTCTCAATGATGAGAAAAATGACATAAATGCCCCATAAAGTATCTAAATGCGAACTAACTAAAATAAGATGTATCTTTTAGGGCTCTATATAAAGGCCAACAACTAGATCCTGAGAGATTAAACATTACACCTTTCATACTAAAGTGTCCCTCCTAATTAAGCTATGTACCATCAATAGTACATCTTCCTCATCAAGAATTTCTTCATCAATTTTTTCTTCTTCCTATTTCTCTTCTACTTCTTCTTCTTCTTCCCCCAATATTATATTTTTTTTAATGCATTTGTTAATGCAATTTCTAATTGATTACAGTTGTATTACACCACCCTTCCTTGTATCATTTCGATTGCTGCGATGTGTCCCCTTTGTTGAGTGGTTCTCCTTAATTCAAGCCTCATCTTTGTCTCCTATTTGAATGTTGAATTCCTTTTTCATGTGTCCTATTTCATTTTTTCTAAAACTCAAAAAGCTTATTCTTCAACGAACAATTGACATCATTGATCCCCTCTTGAATCTCCCTTCAATCCACCGGTGGCATCCTTACAAGAAAGCACACCTATTAACACAGGTAATAAGTCGTTGTCCTCTTCTTTGCACCTCTGTTCCAAAACAACTTATTGTCCTTTTTCATTGAAATTCTCTAGAAATTAAATAATATCATAATGTACAACAATTTACACCATCTGAGTCTATGCTATCTCCCTTCATTGACATCAATGTACATCTGTGAGTCTCCTTTCATCAATACACACGAGAGAAGTACCTCTCATTCTTCTTCTTCAGGCCTTTGTTCCATTTGGGTAAAATGTTATAACTCATTTAATGTAGATTAGCCATTATCTTTCTTTTTGTTAAATAGATGCATATAATTTCTTATTGGATGAAGTTGTATAGAACCTCCAAGTCCTTTTCACTTCAACATGTTGGTTTGATGGAGGTGAAAATATAATTATGAGGATAATATAGCCATTTAAAAAAGAAGGGCAAAACATGGCGGTTTAGGCCAAAGCCATCTAACCCAAAAATTTTTAAAATGCAATTTGAAAAAACAAGCGACAGTGGCAGAGCCAAGATTTCGTGTGAAGAGGGGGTATGGCTCGGACTCCAATCATATATGCAGGCAATCATAAATTACCATGTTTGGTTAAACATAATCTATTGTTGGGGAAGAAGAAGAGGCAGAAGAAGAAGAAAAAGAAGAAGATGAAGAAGAAGAAGATGAGGAGAAATGGGAAAGAGCATGCATGCAGGCTATGCAACCACGTGAAGACACTACTTCCTTAGCATAGTTAGAGCTACAATCATATATGCATGCAGCCATAAATTACCATGTTTTGTTAAATAAAATCTAATATTTGGGGTAGAAGAAAGAGAGATATGGGAAAGAAATGCATGCAGGCTATGCAGCCACGTGAAGACACCACTTCCTCTGCATGGCTAGGACTCCAATCGTATATGCATGCAGTGATAAATTATCATGTTTGGTTAAACAAAATCTAATATTGGGGAAAGAAGAAAAATGGGAGAAATGAAAAAGAGCATGATGCAGCCTTGCAGCCATGTGAAGATAGCATTTCCTCAGCTTGGCTCGAACTCCAATCATATATGCATGCAGCCATAAATTACCTTATTTGCTTAAACAGATTCTAATACTGGGTGAAGAAGAAGAAAATGAGAAATGAGAAAGGAGAAAGAGTATGCATGTAGCCTTGTAGCTACGTGAAGACACCACTTCCTTAGCATGGCTTAGACCCCAATCATATATGCATGCACACATAAATTACTATGTTTGCTTAAACAAAATCTTATAGTAGTGAAGAAGAAGAAGAGAAGAAATAGGAAAGAGCATGCATGCAGCCACATGAAAACACCACTCATAATGCTAAGGAAGACAACACTCTCAATGCTAAGTAAAATGACAAAATGCCCTTAAAGTATCTTTTAGGGCTTTGTACAAAGGCCAACAGCTGGAGCCGAAGAGATCAAACACTACACCTTTTACACTGAAATGTCTCTCCTAATTATGCTACATACCGTCATTAGTACATCTTCCTCATCAAGAAGTTCTTCATCAATTTGTTCTTCCCATTTCTCCTCTTCTTCTTCTTCCCCTAATATTAGATTCTGTTTAATGCATTTGTTAATGCAATTTCTAATTGATTACAACTCTATCACACCACAGTTCCTTGCATCCTTCCAAATTCTGCCACGTGTCCCCTTTGTTGAGTGGTTCTTCTTAATTCAAGCCTCCTCCTAATTGTCTCTTATTTGAATGTTGAATTCCTTTTTTCATGTTTCATATTTCATTTTTTCTGAAACTCAAAAAAGCTTCTTCTTCAGCTAACAATTAACATCATCGATCCTTTCTTGAATCTCCCTTCAATCCACCCATGACATCCCTACAAGAAAGCACGCCTCCCAACATAGGTAATAAGTTGTTGTTTTCTTCTTCTTTGCACCTCTATTCTAAAACAACTTACTATCCTTCTTTTTCATTGAAATTCACTAGAAATTAAATAATACCACACTGTAAACAATTTACACCGTTTTAATCTACGCTATCTCCCTTCATTGACATCAACATACAACCATGAGTCTCATTTCATCAACTCACACGAGAGAAGTACCTCTCATTCTTCTTTTTGGGACTTTGTTCCATTTAGGTAAATTTTTATAACTCATTTAATGTAGATCACCCATTATCTATCTTTTGGTTAAATGAATGCATATAATTTCTTATTCGATAAAGTTGTATGGAACCTCTAAAGTCCTTTCCACTTCAACATGTTGGTATGATGGAGGTGAAAATATAATTTTAAGGATTATATGGTCATTTAAAAAAAGAAAAAGGTAAAGCATGGTGGTTTAGGCCCAAGCCATTTAACCAAAAAATTTTAAAAATGCAATTTGAAAATACATGCGACAATGGCAGAGCCAAGATTTTGTTTGAGAAAGGGCATGGCTCGGACTCTAATCATATATGCATGCAATCATAAATTACCATGTTTGGTTAAACATAATCTATTATTGAGGGAAGAAGAATAGGAAAAATGGGAAAGAGCATGCATGCAGGCTATGCAGCCACGTGAAGACGCCACTTCCTCCGCATGGCTTGGACTCAAATTATATGTGCATGCAATCACAAACTACCATGTTTGGTTAAACATAATGTAATATTGGGGATGAAGAAAGAGAGAAATGGGAAAGAGATGCATGCAGGCTATGCAGCCACGTGAAGACACTACTTCCTCAGCATGGCTAGGACTCCAATCATATATGCATGCAGCCATAAATTACCATGTTTGGTTAAACATAATCTAATATTGAGGGAAGAAGAAAGAAAGAAATGGGAAAGAGATGCATGCAAGCTATGCAGCCACGTGAATGTACCACTTTCTCAGCATGGGTAGGACTCCAATCATATATGCATGCAGCCATATATTACCATGCTTAGTTAAATAGAATATAATATTAAGGGAAGAAGAAAGAGAGAAATGGGAAAGAGATGCATGCAAGCTATGCAGCCACATGAAGACACCACTTCCTCAGCATGGCTAGGACTCCAATCATATATGCATGCAACCATAAATTACCATGTTTGCTTAAACAGAGTCTAATATTAGGAGAAGAAGAAGAGAGAAATGGGAAAGAGCATGCATGCATGCAGCCACAAAATTTCCATGCTTGCTTAAACATAGTCTAATATTGGGGAAGAAGAAGAAGAAGAAGAAGAAGAAGAAGAAGAAGAAGAGAAATGGGAAAGAGCATGTACGCACCCACGTGAAGACACCACTTTCAATGCTAAGGAAGACAACACTCTTAATGCTGAGTAAAATGACAAAAATGTCCTCTAAAGTATCTAGATGCATACTAACTAAAATTAGAAGCATCTTTTAGGGCTCTATATAAAGGCCAACAACTGGAACCTGGAAGATCAAACATTACACCTTTCACACTGAAGCCTCGCTTTTAATTAAGCTACGTACCATCATGAGTTCCTTTTCTTCATCAAGAAGTTCTTCTTCAAAAAGTCGTAACTTGTCTGAGTGGTTGAACCACCTATGGTTCAACAAATCCACAGTGTTGCTAAACAAGCTTAAAGAGGTCGGGACGGTTAACTTCAGCCTTGAAGTGGACGACATTGTCCCCGCCTTGGGTCACGTTATACAACATGCAAATAACTACAATAATGTTGAAGTCCAAGCTTAACTCCTGACTGAGTTGATTCAAATGCTCAATAGTTTGCTTCGCCCATTCCACAGTAATGACTTTGAAGCCATGGCAAACACTCACCTAAAGTCGATGCTCATCAACTTCTTGTGCCACCCAGATGAGATGGTGCGTACGTATATAGTTGAATTATTATTTTTGAATGGTATATGGTTATATTTTCTCTTTGTCTCTATATAGGTGCAGGATGCAACTGCAATCTATCTTGAAAAGATTTCTACTTACACCGATATCAGTGAAGAATATAATTTCACCTCACCTCAAGACAGGGATTTTGTGGTTTCATTGCTAAATGGTAGCAATGAAAACATTGCAGTATTGGGTGTAACCCTGATCACACACTCTTGTCGGTCCATTTCAGAGCAAAAAGCATTATGCAGGAAGCTCGTTCTAAACAATCTGACAATCTGACTAGGTTTTTGGGAAAGTCTCCACGAAAGAGATCGGCTAGTTTAAGTGCACTAGTAACAATAGTGACACCCAGAAGTGAAGCATTGGATCAAAGGTTTTTTATCACTAGAGTGGAAGTTCAAGACGTAGTGAACATGTATACATCATCGTCATTATCTAATGTGCATCGGCGCCTGAAAACATTAATTTGTTTATGTTGGGTTTAAATTATCTATGTGTGTTGAGGATCTAAAAACATTAATTTTTTTATGTTTTAAAGTTAACATTTATGTTGGGTTTAAATTATTTATTTGTGCGTTGTAGACCCTGAAATCATTAATTTGCTTATGTTTTAGTCAACATTTCTTTTGGGTTTACATTATTATTATGTGTGTTTTTGAGTGGTAATGCCTATTATCTACTTATGCGGAGGAAGGAGGGAGGAGGGGTCCTTTCACCTCCCAAAAATTTTCAATCCTTGTAAATAACAAGATGTTTGGTAAACATTTTAATGTTGGGGATGAATTAGTGAGCCACATCTTAAGGAAGAGGTCGATTGATGTACTTGAAGCTAATTATAGGGTGGGTGGTTGAATCATAATGTTGCTTACTGTTTTCAAAATATGCAGGATGATCTGTCGGATGTTACGATCCTAGTGTCACACATTGATTAAGTCTAATCTTGACCATGTGTATATAAGCTCTTGGGCACCATTCCCTTGTAAGCCAGTTTTCAAGGGTGAGTTCTACCCAAAGTTTGTAACAAAGTGGTATTAGAGCCAACTTTTTTTCGTAACCCACCGCATCAAGTTATGGAGGATTGTCTATATCAAAGTGTTGGTGATCTAGTGCATGAGCTCCAAAGAACAATGGAAAAATTCCTAATAAAAATGGAAGTGCGTAAACTCCAAAGAAAAGTGGAAGAATGACAAAGAAAAATGGATGAGTTGTTTGGCAGAGAATTATGGCTTAAGCAGAAACAAACAATGTTAGCACCGCATTCCAAAAAGCTGCATGCCCCACACCACCACCACAACTTCAAAATTCAGCCATTATATTCACAAATCCGGCATCCAATAAAACCATCACCTATCCACAAATCCATCCATCCCAGCCTCGAATCCAAAAAGCGCCAGACACAACATTTCAAATGCGCTGCCAACCACCAAGCCATGGAGTGTTGATCGGTGCCAAAAAGTGCTTATTTGGACCCCTTAATTTATATTCGTTAGGCCTTTAGCATTGTTAATATTTAATCATTTTTAGTATTTTTAGTGTTTTGTGTTGTGCAGGATATTGCATTAAACCATGGCTAGCGAGGGCAAGAAAGTGGATTTCGGTGAAGAACAGCCAAGTGCGTTCGACCGCACTTGGTTCGAACGCGCTGCTGACGCGTCAGCACCACTAAGGTCGCATACGCAGCTGCGGCAACGACGCGCAGACGCACCACGGACCACGCGACACCGCACGCAGAAGCGGCCCTAGCTTATGTGCGTTGACATGGTAGCCTGATCGAACACACACACCCATGTCAAACCCTAGCCGCCATAGTTTATTCGCTGATTGAAGCAGGGTGCGGGTCGAACGCGAATAACTGTGCGTTCGAACGCACTTCAATGTCCTGCCAGCCTATAAATAGACCCCGTGCATTCATTTGTGAAGCACGTTTGGGAGGCGCCCCTAGGGCCTCAAGCCCTCTGTTTTCCACTGTAAATCCCTCCTAAATTGTCATTTAATTAATCTATGTTTTATTTTACTTTAATTTAGTCTCTTATTCCCTCCACTTTAATTTATTTATATACATTTATGTTTAGTTCGTATTATTCTTTCTTTTAAGATTCATGTCTATTCGTTTCAATGCATTTTAGTGACAAAAGTGTATTGATTGTTGTTTGCCAAACGCCAAACGTTGACTATCGTTGCAACCGGAGATACATCGGATATTCGTCTTCGGACCATTATCCGCCAGACCTCTTATAACGATGTTTGCCTCGGGTAGATCGACAAGATTGTGTAGCAGCAATAGGATATACATATGTACTTTATCGATAGACGGAAATATGAACAATGTGTTAACGCTCAGAGTATGCCTTGTAGCATAACTGTTTAATAAATATGAGCTAAGCATGTTTATATGTGAATTAATTAAATGTGAGGTGGATTAGGGACTTTAGTTATTTTATTTCTTTATTTTAATGCATTTTCAGTTTAGTTTATTTTCTGCACGTTACCTGTTCGATATTGGGACTAGGTTAAGATAAGTTTAATTTAAGCACTTTAAAATTGGTTTTTGACAAACACGATTCTCTGTGGGTTCGACCTCGCACTTGCACAGCCACATTACTACAATCGACTCGTGCAATTGGCGAGTACTATTTTTGGTACGACCAAGTGTACAACACCAAATTTCCACACACCTAAATCTTGTTTCTGATTAACATGGTGTGAAAGCAAAGAATGAAGGAGTTTTTGATTGGCTCATTAGAAAGAAACAAAAATATATATATTGACTCAATATTTCTATGACCTTGAGGACAAGGTTGATTCAAAGAGGGATGGAATGTTACGTGTAGTCATTGTTAGATAGTGAATCTATTATGAAGTATTATCTATTAGGTTATTATTTCATTAATGTTTTTTTAGTTGTTTTATTATTTTAATATTGTTGAGTGTGAAGGACTCTTAGGTTATGTTTATCTCTTTTATCTTTGGGTAGGATTAGATTTATATGTTTTACCTTTTGATTCAAATAGAAGTCCTATTTCATGTGAGACTCTATTTTTATTGTCTTTAAATACTGCATTATTTATGAATAAAAAAATCAATCAAGAATTTATTCAAACCTTATGTTTGTAGGAGTTGAGAGCACCTTCAATTGCTCATAGGAGGTTTAGGATTCCTCAAAATTCCTACTAGGAGGTCCAGGATTTCTCAAAAATCTTACCATATCAATCTTTCAATTTATTTCTTGACACGTTACGTAAGCACGTAACATCAGATTACAAAAAGGAGCTGGTTGAGAAATTCAGAATTATTTTCAATATACGATGAAGTTTGCACTGCGGGAGTTGCTTTTCAAGGTCCAAGCGGCTTCATCAAGTTTGTTTCATACCAAGATGCTATCGACTGGAGAATATGTGAAAGTGTTTTTATTTATTTTTATTTAATATTTAATATCAGCAGTTTTTTTACAATCATAATTTTAATATCTCAAGATTTAGCCCCCTTAGAGTAAATGCGAACCTGAGATTCAGGGAACCTTTTACCCTTTTTGGCTTTCAGCTGCGATCTGTGACGTGGGTTTAGAAGCTCAATTTTCGGCTTCAGTGACAAAGCAACCAAAAGAGAGTGCGGTGGAAACCACTGCATGCGCACTAGGAAAGCAGAGGATACCGGAGTTTACCTGTGCGCTTAACCTCAAAACAAAATAGTAGAAATTCAAATACGGATGGGGAAAGTGATCGCCATGAAGGTGATAATTATGCGAGGAAGAGAAAAAATTTCTGGTTACATATATGATTGGAGTCCGAGCTATTTTTTCATATTATCATATAATAATGACATATGCCTGTAAAAGAGAAATAAGTCTCTTAATGTGGGTTTGCTTCTTCTTTTTTTCTTTTTTTTTTTTTTGCTTTTTCAGTAAGCGTATTGTTCTTTTTTCTTTTATATTTTAATTTATCTCGTTTTGAGGCATATATAACTTTTGTTTCTTTTTTGTTTTTATGTTTTTGGTCGTTATGTATGGCTAGTGAAGAGGGCCAATTAAAGGTATAAATAATATGGTTAGCTTTTTAATTGGACTATTTGGTTGGCTTGTAAGTTGTAATCTTCTTAATCATCCCTAAATTGTGCAACATACGTGTGTGTATATATATATAGCGATGAATTCAAGACAGAAGAGAAAAATTGATGCATCACTTGAATGACTTTAAACCCGGTTTATCTTAATTTTCTTCGGTACCGACCGAGCAAGTTCTTTAATAACATTGAACCCGATTTGCCTTTAAAAATTGCAGACTTTGCAAAGAACTGAATATAGAGCTGAGTCTGACACTTGTTTTCCCCACCCATCATTGGCATGGGAACCCTAATCTTGACAGGCCTAACTAACTAGGTAGATATTATTTTTAAAAAACTTTATTTCCCTCCCTTGACTTTTATAAAATAATATTACCTAGATCAAGAAAACACTAAAAGAAATACCTAGCATTTTCTTTATAAAAAAAATTACCATAGTAATTTTTCAAAGATAAAAGATGAAAAAAGCACAAAGTATATTATATCTCATTTCTCAAAAAATATATATATCTTCAAAACAATCAGATGAAGGTCTACGTAGGGTCTCCATTTTGCATGCTGTTTATATGCATAGAAACTTCTGGGATTGTCTACAAGTTATAAGGCAACTTATTTATGATAGCATAAAAAATAGAATGAGAGAAGAATAAAAAGCTGGGTCCTACCATAAAAAAATAATATGAAATATGAAGGGGCTGGGACCACATCTAACTCTTCCTTGGTTTGATCCTCGCCATATTTCTATATATATATATATATTAAATGTTAGGGGTTCTCCCCGTAATGTTCTCCTAACGTTCTTCCAATTTTACATAAAACATGATTGAAGAAAAAATAAAATTATAGTGGCCTACACTACTGATTTTTTTTGGGCATTAACACTAAATTTGAGGCATTAGTACCAAAATTAAGACATTAGCACCAAAATTGAAGCATTAGCACCAAATTTAGGATGATCAAATCCATTTTGGGTGATACAATCACCTTAGACTCTTAGGTTTTAGTTTTGAATCCAAAAACAAATTTTAAAGCATTAGAACCTAACTATTAACTCATAAAAATTAATCATTTGACAAAAAAAGATACTATAATTTTATTTTTTCTTAAATCATGTTCTACATAAGACTAGGAGAACGCCAGAAGAACACTATGAAGAGAACCCCTAAAACCCCTATATATATTTATATATATATTTTTTACCAAAGATTAATTCTCAGCATAATTCTATATTTCTTATTTTAATTAGTTCGCATTTAGCTACTTAAGTGGTATTTTTGTCATTTTACTCAGCATTGAGAGTCCCGTCTTCCTCAGCCATACAATGCTCTTTAGTGAGGTCAATTAACCTCAATTATGAGGTAGCTAGCCCTTCGCGTGGTTGTATACATGCTCTTTTTTTTTCTTTTTCTTTTTAAATCAGTTTTCCCATTTCTCCTCTACTTCTTCCCCCATTAAATTCTTTTTTAAGCAAATATATTGACATATCCTATTGCCTTGTGCATGCTCTTTGTTTTTAAAATTGTTAGTTATGATTTTGGCACATTTGGTGAGCATGTAATCTAATAAAATTGAGCATCCTGTCCGGACAAACAAAAGTAGTGTCCAGACAAATTTTCCAAAGAGTGCAAAAGTGGTTTCCTCAAAGACCTATCCGAACAGCCAAAAGCCGTGTCTAGATAGCTTTTCCAGAGAGTGGACATATGTTTCATCAAAGACCTGTCTAGACATCCAAAAGCAGGGTCCGGACATCAAAGCGTTTACGCATATGTAATGTAACCCTAGTTGTGTTCGGACACATCTTTATCCCTGTCCGAACACCATTGAAAATGAAATGCGGAAAATTTTTCATCCAACAAATAATATATTTATTGAAAATGAAAACCATTGTAGCAATAAACAATTTCTCTGATTTAAAAAATGCTACTAGTGAAATGGGGATCTCCACTGCAACCTTAGCATTGCCGCTGTTACCTTTTCCGCTCCCTGCAAAGGTTTCAATTGTTACATAATCAGTACAAAATATACAGTATTGTGATGTGTAAGTGAAACATTATACGAAATTCTTGCTTGGACCTGGCTTGATCCTAGTTTTTGTATCTTTTGTATTTACAGGAGATATCAAACTTTATATAAGTAGAGAATATATATGAGAGGCTATACACAAGATAGAAACCCAGAACTGCCATACTAGTAACAGCCTTGGTGCACTGGGCAGCAAGGCTGACTGTATTGCTGCAAAGACCGCACTATTGGAAGATGGATTTTTTTCCCAGCAAAGCGACAAAAGAAGTTTAAAAATAAAAGAGGTTTCCTCCAAGGAAAACCAGAATAAAAAAAGAGGAGAAAAAGCGTCATAGCGAGCAATTAAGTCTATCAACAAAAAGCACCAATAGAAGCAAGAGAAGGATTTAAGAACTAAGCAGAATGGAGTCGATGAAAAAATTCTTCCAACTCTCTTTCTGCTAAAAAATACATTAATGAGTTCTTTAATCTATGTAACCAACCATAGCTTTATGTGTTGGCAAACTCACGGTCAAAAAACATGTTTGGTTGTAATTTTTAAGTCTAGAATTAAGTCGGTATAAAAGTTGACCTAAGACATGAGAATTCAAGTTTGTGTATGTAACAACCCAAAGAAAGTACTAACCACATATGTGTTATCATTTCAAAATAACTAGTTAAGTTGCAATTAGAACACCCTAGAATCACTTAAAAGTTCCACGCTTGATTTCCCATTGGAAGTTGCACAGATAGAGAGAGAGAGAGACAAAGGAGGGGGATACAGGAGCAGGAAACACACCTTATATCCAGCGAGCTGCCAAAGAAACGTTGAGAGGTGGGTATGAAGAGATAAAGGCAATGCAAAAAAATGCAGATGCCTAATAACTAAATAAGAATATTTCATAGTAGATCAAGAACATGAGAAAATTGAATTGTGAAAAATTCTGAAAAGCATTCAATCTAGTTTTCTTATTAAACTTAATGATATCTAGAGAAGCTATCAAACTTAATAAGTATCCCTACCCAATACCAAACTCTATGACATTTAACAATGCCCTTGTTAAGAATTAAATATCAGTGCAGTTGATGATCAGCGATATTACAGCAATAGATAGATTAGCAAAACCCCAATCTCCCATCGAAAAAAAAAAATCAAAACTTTCTCTCAACAAGAATCTCTCAGCAACATTTGGGTTCTGGGGGATGGTAGAGTTAGGGAGAAGGGGCGATAGGGAAGACTCAAGTATTTCCAGACCATGAGAACAGCACCATGTCATCACTGATGTGACTCCATTTACAAATGATTAGATATATATTTATTAACACCACTCAAACCTAGGAGCACGTCGACCAAGAAAAAACAAATTCCAACAAACCATTTCTTATTGAAATTATAAGATGCAACTGCAACAACATTAAAAATTAAAAAAATTTTAAAATAAAATTATGCCCAAGGATTGATCCTGAATATGAATAATACCAGGTATATTTTGATTTAAGCAATCCAAAGGCTTAGACAAGATACCAATTTAAAAAAAATATGGATCAGTGGTACCAGATAATTTTGATTTATTTAGAGATTTGAGGAAACGGCATCGCAGCGCTGAAGCTGCTGTGCGCTATGCCAAAGGACGCGACGGAAATGGCGTCGCTGAAGGCCATGACTCTCGGCGGCATACCCTTCCAAGGTGCCTGGTTACAGGTTCTCTCTCTCTCTCTCTCTCTCTCTCTCTTGTTTTCCCGAAACACTCTTCCCCTTTCTTTTTCCCTCCCATTTTTTGATTATGCGATTCTCTATTCTGAATCAGTTTCTGTATCTCAGAGCGTTTTGGTCTCGGCCCCCGACGAAAACGACGACATAGAAGCGCCATTGCTTCTAAACGACAACACCGGCGTCGTCAAGTTCATCCTCTCCTCCGCTGACTTTCGTCTGCGCACTTGGAAGACCGGTACCAAAATTTTCACTCTTTGGCGGCATATTATAACTTGCATTGCTCCCAAAACCCTAATCCTTGTAAAACAAGTAAACAAAGTCGGTTTAAATCAAATAAACGCGGAAAAATAACATAGATTGATTACCTGAAATAGCTGCGATTCTATTCTTCCTCCATTCTTCTCAACCGCCACACCCTCTCTTTGGTTTTCCCTTTTCTTTTCTCAACCCAGGCTGAAATAGCTGCGATTCTTCCTCCATTCTTCTCAACCGCCATACCCTCCCTAACATAGCTAACACATGGAGGAAAAGAGGAACGAAGCTGCTGTTGATGCAGTCCCTCGACGTCGTTTTGGGATTAAGAATACAAATGTCCCCAAGGTAATTATATTCAGCCCGATTGGCTTGTTTACTCTTGTTTAAGGGATACTATAATATTTGTTAAGTATCAGTGTATATATGATGTCTTTAAAGGTATGGATATAAGTCCAATAAAAGAATGTTCTCAGCAAAAATATTAGAGAAAAAAGGGATTCATAGTCTGTTGGATCTTGATAAAGTTGAGAAAAAGGAAAGGGAAATCGAAAATATTAAAACCAAGAAGCTATAAATAATTTTATTACCCTAGAGTGATAAGAATCGTAGTTCTTATCAATTAAAATTAGAGAAAAACTTAAGAAAAACAAGAAATATATGACCTCTTCGAGGGGGTCTAGCCTCCACAATTTGCTTATAGCAATTGATTGAAATTCTTATTGGATGATTGGCCTAAAGGCACTTACATGGCTTTTTATAGAATAGAAAACAAACCTAATCTCACTAGGAATAGGATTAATAATCCTAGTCCTGGTAGGAGAAGAAATCCTAACCTAGAAAGGAAAGGAGAAGAAATCCTAACCTAGAAAGGAAAGGACTAATTATTTAATAATATAGATAATTAGAAAATAGAGGGTTCTTAACATTCCCCCACCCTTAAAGACAACCTTGTCCTCAAGGTTGATAATTAATAAATTCAGGAAAGCGGGCCTTCAGAGTCTCATACGGCTCCTAGGTAGCATCTTCTTTGGGTAAATGGGCCCATTGGACAAGAACTTTGACAACAGCCTTATTATGCCACTTGACCATCCTTCGATCCAAAATTGCAGTAGGTTGAATACGAACATCCCCCATGGAAGTAATATCAGGTAATTATTGTTGACAAAAAACTCACTCTCCTAACTTCTTCTTGAGACAAGAAACATGAAAAACAGGATGAAATCTTGGATTCTGGAGGCAGATCAAGATGGTAGGCAACATAACCGATCCGTTCCAACACCTTACAAGGCCCATAGAATCAAGGCGAAAGCTTCTTGGAGGGATGTACATTAACAGAGATTTGTCGGTAGGGTTGCAATCTAAGAAACACCCAATCCCCTACCTCAAACTCGCGCTCACTTCGATGCTTATCAGCTTGTTGCTTCATTCGGGCTTGGGCAGCATGGAGATGATCCTTGAGGATTCGTAACACTTTAGTGCGATCTTGAAGGGTGCAGTCTAACTCATCAACCGATGAAGATCTTGCATTATAAGTAGGGATGATTGGTGGTGCTCGCCCATACACAGCTTCAAACGAAGTCATCTTAATTGCTGAATGATAAGTAGTATTATACCACCATTCGGCCCATGAAAGCCAACGAGTCCACTCCTTAGGTTTATCTCCCACAAAACATCGCAAGTAATTCTCTAAGCATCGATTCACCACTTCAGTTTGTCCGTCTGTTTGTGGATGATAGGTTGTACTCATCCTTAGTTGAGTTCCTTGCAATCGAAATAGCTCCTTCCAAAAATTCGAAGTAAACACCTTATCCCGATCACTTACGATAGATTGGGGAATCCCGTGCAACTTCACAATATTGTCCACAAATACTTGAGCAACAATGATTGCTGTATAAGGGTGTGCTAATGGGCAGAAATGAGCATATTTAGTGAGTCGGTCCACAACCACAAGAATGATAGTTTTACCTTGTGATGGTGGAAACCCATCTATGAAATCCATGGATATGTCTATCCATACTTCCTTTGAGACTGTTAGCGGCTGTAATAGTCCAGGGCTTGCTACTGTTTCTCCCTTTTGACGCTGACATGTCTCACATTCTGCAACAAATTGCTTGATGTCTGCTTTCATCCCCTTCCAATAACAAACACGAGTAATACGTCTATAAGTATGAAGGAATCCAGAATGCCCAGCACTAGGTGAGTCATGACATTCCTGTAAAACAATTGATTTGTGGGAAGAATGAGAAGCCAAAACTATTCGTCCCTTATATCGCAAGTGATTTGTATGCCACGAGAAATGAGGAACAGTGGAAGGATCTTGCTCTAGCTTCTGAATGACTTTCTTTAATTCAGGGTCTTCTTGTTGTTCTTTTTTAATATGGTCAAGAGTAGCACATGCTGGAATAGAAATGGCAAAAACCTCTGAATGCTCTGGAATTCGTGACAAGGCATCTGCGACTAAGTTCTCTGCCCCCTTTTTGTAAATAATCTCATAATCATATCCCAATAATTTGGTAACCCATTTATGTTGTTCTATGGATGAAATTCGTTGCTCAAGGATGTGCTTCAAGCTTTGATGATCAGTACGTATCTGGAAATGCCGCCCGATCAAATAAGGCCTCCATTTAGTTACTGCATGGATGATAGCCAACATCTCTTTGTCGTACACAGTCAAGCTTAAGTGTTGAGGAGACAATGCCTTACTGGTAAAGGCAATGGGTCGGCCTTCTTGCATTAATACTACCCCAATACCTAATCCCGATGCATCACATTCAAGAATGAACATTTTGTTGAAATCTGGTAATGCAAGAACAGGAGTGGTCGTCACAGCTTGTTTGAGTCTTGCAAAGGCATCACTTGCAACATCATTCCATCAAAATGCATCCTTCTTCAATAAGGCTGTTAAAGGTGCACTAATCTTACCATAATCCTTTACAAACTTACGATAGTACCCAGTCAACCCTAAGAATCCCCTCAAGGCTTTGATTGTTTTTGGTACTGGCCAATTGACCATTACCTGAATTTTGGATGGATCTGCTGCCACACCATTGCGTGAAACAATATGACCTAAATACTCCACTTTAGCTCTCGCAAAACTACACTTGGACTTCTTAACAAATAATGAGTGCTCTCGTAAAATAGTAAAAACAAGTCGCAAGTGGTCCAAATGATCTACCATAGTTGAGCTATAAATAAGGATGTCATCGAAAAAGATTAAGACAAACTTACGGAGATATGGTCGAAAAATATCATTCATCAAACTTTGGAAAGTAGATGGCGCATTGGTTAGTCCAAAAGGCATCACCAAAAACTCATAATGACCGTCATGAGTCCTAAAAGCTATTTTGGGAACGTCATCCTCATGAACTCGTATTTGATGGTATCCAGAACGCAAATCCAGCTTAGAAAAGTATTGGGCACCTCCTAACTCATCAAGCAGCTCATCAATGACAGGAATTGGATATTTATCTTTGACAGTGATGTGATTCAATGCTCTATAGTCAACACACATTCTCCATGACCCATCCTTTTTCTTGACCAACAAAACAGGAGAAGAGTAAGGACTAACACTCTGTTGGATAATACCTGAATCTTGCATCTCCTTCACAATCTTCTCAATCTCAAATTTTTGAACATATGGATAGCGATATGGCCGAACATTGGCTGGTGCACTTCCAGGTAAGAGAGGAATATGGTGATCATGGGCTCGCTTAGGAGGCAACGTCTTGGGCTCTAAAAATATATCTCCGAACTCCTCCAAAAGCGATTCTATTTCTGGCTTTTCTTGTTCATTGACCTTAGCCTCCTCGTGCTTTAATTGCAATAAATACCTTTGACGTTCTTTTTGAGAATTCCCTCCATTTGATTGCTACTAACAGTAGTAACATTTCCTCCTCGCTTGCCGCGGAAAGTCACATTCTGCCCATTTATCATGAACTTCATAGTTAACTTTGAGAAATTCCAAAGTACATCTCCCAGAGTTTGTAGCCATTCAATTCCCAACACTACTTCATAATCACCTAGTGGTAATAGATAAAAATCAGCTCGCAACTCTTGATTTTGCACTAAAAGTTTAATTCTTGAGCATTTACTCTCACAAGTCAAGGTTCTTCCGTTTGCCAACTTTACCTGAAACTTATCACAGGTCTCCACTGGAAGCGAAAGTCTTTTGGCAACATCTTCATCTAAAAAATTGTTGGTACTACCTGTGTCAATTAAAACTATGACAGGATGGCGTTTGATATATCCGCTAACCCTCATTGTTTGCGGGTTGGAGTAGCCGGCTAATGCATGAACGGTAACTGCTAGCAGATCATCTGTAGTTTCAAATTCTTCATTGTCAGAATCAGACTCCCCACTATTAATGTCTGAGTGCATCGGTACTTCCACTAGCTCAATCATTAACAATTTTCCTTGCTTGCATTGGTGTCCTCTGTGCCACTTCTCATCACAATGCCAACAAAGCCCCTTAGCTGTTCGTTGCTTCAACTCTTCTTGTGTCAACTGAGTAGCATAGGGTTTTTGAGGTAAATTTGGAGCACCAGTACTTCCACCAGACATCCTACTTACTTCTTTGGTTGTTTTGTGTTTTTCCTCGCTCAACCTTTCTTCTTGTACTCTTGCATTTGAAAATGCAGTTGTGATTGTCCTTGGTCGTTGGGCCTTGACTTCTCGCCGTATCTCTGACCGAAGTCCCTCAATGAAAGTCCCTACCAATTGCTTTCCGGACCATCCTCGAGATCGGTTGTAGAGGCGTTCAAAGCGACCTTGATATTCACTCACAGTAGACGTCTGTCGAATCTTCGCAAGCTCTCCATCCACATTATCATATGCTGAAGGACCGAATCGGAGAAGAAGTCCCTCCACAAATTCATCCCATGTTGGTTCTCCACGACAAGCCACTAACCAATCAAACCACTGTATGGCATCCCCGTCCAAGCTGATTGATGTTATCTCCACCTTTGAATCAGCAGGTGTGTGGTGATATTTGAAGAAGCGCTCTGCTCTGGATACCCATCCTAATGGATCTTCATCATCCCAATGCGGAAACTCCAATTTCATACATGGAACTCCATACTCTTGCTCCTTCGTAGTCTAGGGTTCGTGTGACTCTCGATTTTTGTTTGACCTCATCTTCCTCTCGTGACAATCGAAGCTTCCGATGACTCGATTTTATCTAACTTAGAGTTCACACATCACCGTCTATGACTTCTTCCATTAATCCCCTCAATTGTTCTTCAATCTTTGGAATAATTTTTGCTTCAAAAGAAACCTCGTCAAATGAAACATTGCTAGTACCAGCCATGGCGTATTGATTTAAGTCGGTAATACCAAGCTCCCTCTTTTGATTACGAGTAAAGGCCATAATTTTTTTTTTTTTTTTTTACCCTTAGGCTGAATAAGATACCTACGAAATATACTAAGCTGGAAAGTGCTAACTTAACTCTGTTACCAAACAGCCAAAACTTCCAACACTAAACCAGAATAAGACACTGAAATAAGCTTACCCGTGCACTGGAATAGGGATTTCCACCAATTGCTGCAACCAAACAGCGCCTTCTTCCCCAATAAAATACGTACGAAGCAACGATTTGGAACAAAAAGTTGCAGAAAATTTTGCAACTCCCACAGCTGCTCACTGGAACACCGATCTTTGCCGCTACTGGAGGGAACACGCACAAAATCCCACTCAAACACCGGGAATGCACCAACCACCACGCGCAGCACTACAGGTAACGGCTGAGCAACCCACTGCCGCACAATCACACCACGCACGGCACTGCACAGCGAAATCTCCCAAGAAAGCAATGCTCTGATACCAAATGATAAGAATCGTAGTTCTTATCAATTAAAA
This sequence comes from Carpinus viminea, assembly GCA_013348765.1. Lineage (NCBI taxonomy): Eukaryota > Viridiplantae > Streptophyta > Magnoliopsida > Fagales > Betulaceae > Carpinus > Carpinus viminea. Next base: position 44,839,209 of record CP054668.1, on the reverse strand, counting down.
TCAGAGAAAAACTAAAGAAAACAAGAAAGATATGACGTCTTCGAGGGGTCTAGCCTCCACAATTTGCTTATAGCAATTGATTGAAATTCTTATTGGATGATTGGCCTAAAGGCACTTACATGGCTTTTTATAGAATAGAAAATAAACCTAATCTCACTAGGAATAGGATTAATAATCCTAGTCCTGGTAGGAGAAGAAATCCTAACCTAGAAAGGAAAGGACTAATTATTTAATAATATAGATAATTAGAAAATAGAGGGTTCTTAACATAGAGTTTCCTTGGAATATAACTCCACGCTTTGTTACTTAATTTGCACTATCTCCCTGGATTTAGGTTCCCAGTCTTTGTAGTGAGCCCTGGGCTCAGTTCAGCAAATAAGCATGGATGTCTTTATTTACGTGCCCAGTTAGAAGGGTTGAATTTGGTCCTTTCCAAGAGAACTAGCCAGTGGAGTTGGCGACAAAGACTGGCCCTAGAGGTCGCTTTAGTGTTTTTGGTGGTCACACAATATGAATAATGACCATCAAAGTTTATAGAACCCATGGACATGTCTCTGTTGTTTTCTGTGCAAAGTCTAGTTCTAGATTTTAGAAAAACTTATATAAGTAATTTTGAATACCAAAAAGGAAGAATAATTATTTTTAAATGAAAATATCTTAACTTTTCGCCTTAGGCTCTAAAATGTATCGAGCCAGCTCTTAGTGGTGACCAAAGAATGGTCTAACTTCATTTGTCTATCATTTATGATTCTCGCTTTTTTACTGTTGATTTTTTAGGGATCAGCTTGTGAATTGTTATCTAAATGTCTAACTTCATTTGCCTATCTTTTATGATTCTTGCTTTTGTACTTTTGCTTTTTTATGGATCAGCTTATGAATTGTTATCTAATTAATGTTTTGTGCATTTGGGTTTTCTAGGGGAAGGAGAAGGAGAAGCCAATGAAGTTAAAACAGAACAAAGGAACAAATGAAGGGGCAGATAAGAAACTCCCTAAAAAGATTAGGGAGATGCAAGAGGCACTTGCTAGGCGAAAAGAAGCGGAAGAGAGAAAGAGAAGGGAAGAGGAGGAGTGGTTGAGGAAGGAGGAAGAAGAGCTGTGTAGGCAGGAACAGTTGGAGGAAGATAAGCGCAGGAAGAAGGAAAAGGAGAAACAGAAATTTCGGGAGAAGAAAGAGCAAGGAAAGATATTGACTAACAAGCAAAAGCAAGAGGCTCGGAGATTGGAAGCTATGAGGAGCCAGATACTTGCTAATGCAAGGGTGCCTCTTCTTTCTGCAGCCACCGTTGTACAAACTAAACGACCCATTTACAACCAAAAACGAACTCACCAAGAAGCATATGGTGCTGCCTCTGATCAGAGGGTGGAGAATGTAGAAGCAAAGAAAGAGCCACAAGAGACTTTGTCCAACATGGATTCAGAGAAAGTTGATGAGGAATCTGGAGTTGCTGAGGCTGCCGAAGAGAATGGACTGGAAGAAGATGATGGTGATGAGGATGAATGGGATGCAAAGTGTTGGGATGGTGCAACTGTTAATCTTTCTATTAAAAGTGCATTTGCTGATGAAGAGGCCGACTCTGAGCTTGAACGAGAGGTGAAAAAAGAGATAGAGGCTGCAATACCAACTTCTCGCAATTCAACTGCCAAGCCAACTCTTGCGGCTAAGAAAACCATTCCTTTCCCCCCAATGACATCCCAGAATCTTGAGAATAAGATAAAAGATGCTGACTTGAAAGAAGCACCGGTTTCAAAGGCTACCTCCAAGCAGAGTGAAGATAACCTTCGTTCCCCAATTTGCTGCATCATGGGCCATGTTGATGCTGGCAAAACCAAGTTATTGGATCATATACGAGGCACTAATGTTCAGGAAGGTGAAGCTGGAGGTATCACTCAACAGATTGGTGCAACATATTTTCCTGCCGAGAACATACGTGAGAGAACTAAGGAACTGAAAGCTGATGCTAAACTGAAGATCCCTGGGCTATTGGTTATTGATACCCCTGGGCATGAATCATTCACTAATTTAAGGTCACGGGGTTCGGGTTTATGTGATATTGCAATCTTGGTCGTTGATATTATGCATGGTTTGGAGCCACAAACAATAGAATCACTTACTATTTTAAAAATGAGGAATACGGAATTCATTGTTGCATTGAATAAGGTGAGGTTTATTATCTAATTTGCTTTTGGTGTTGCTGTTCCCCCCTCTTATTATTATTGATGTTTAGTTTTGTTTTTGTTTTATTTATTTTTTACTTTTTTAATCTCTGCAGGTGGACAGGCTCTATGGCTGGAAAACATGTTGCAATTTGCCAATTGTGAAGGCCATGAAGCAGCAATCTAGGGATGTACGCTATGAATTCAATATGAGGCTCACTCAGGTTTAATAACTTCTGCCTTTTCTCATTGCTTCATTCTTGCCGGTTTGGCTCATTACTCATTCATTAGGTTTATTTTTGTTGGTTGTCAGATCATCACTCAGTTCAAAGAGCAGGGATTAAATACCGAAGTGTACTATAAAAATAAGGAAATGGGGGAAACTTTCAGCATTGTGCCTACAAGTGCTATTAGGTACAACTTGTGGACTTTTAATGTGTTATTGCTATAACTATTTTAGGATCTTCAGCTGCAAAATTTCTTATGCTAATTTCCTGATATTTTGGGTCTGTGAATTATACAGTGGCGAAGGCATCCCAGATTTGTTATTATTATTAGTTCAATGGACTCAGAAAACTATGGTTGAGAAACTTACATACAGCAATGAGATGCAGGTTTGCAGTCTTCCACATGATTTTCATTTGGTTTAGTGCTTCAAGGTAGTAGAATAGAAAGTTGATTGTGGTTAAATTTTGCATCAGTGTACTGTGTTGGAGGTCAAGGCTGTTGAAGGTCATGGGACAACTATTGATGTCATATTAGTCAATGGCATGCTTCATGTAGGTGATCAAATAGTTGTTTGTGGCATGCAGGCAAGCACCTAAAACGATTTTCCACATGATCTCATGCTAGCTCTCAAATTCTTACAAATTAATCTTGCTTTGTAGGGACCTATTGTTACCTCGATTCGAGCTTTATTGACACCCCATCCAATGAAGGAACTCCGAGTTAAGGTATGGTCTCTTTTCACATATTCACATAGTTTTTGTAGTTCTTGGGTTGGTAGAATAGAACTCCAGTAAACTTTAATTGGATCTCATTTTAGCTAGCTATTTTTACTAATCAAAAACAAATAAATAAATAGAACTCCAGCAAACTACTAGAAAACTAACTTGTGAAGAAGAGCTAGTTGACCTCAATATTAAAAATGATCTAAAACATACAAAAGATATTTTACCACGAATCTTTCTTTTGAGTTTCTTACTGCCTAAGAAGATTAGTTATTCTCTTTTGAATAAAACAATTTAAAGTTAATAAACTGCATCTGGAATTACTGTTAATATCACCGAAGGCCAAGGTCTTGAAGGTAATCTGCAATAGTACTCCATCGTATAGTTGGGATCTAAAAGAGTATGCTAAGTTGCATGCTTCATGGTGACGAATGGGTGAATTTTTTTAGGACTTTAAATCTTAGAATGACATTGGAGGACAAAAGTCCATGGGCAAAGGAGGGATGAAGAAAATGTATACAATGACAGAAAAATTTACAAGGAAGTCGAGTAATGCCACCTAAGAATGGCCATGCCATAGTATCAAAATCGGAGGACTCACAGAAGTGTGGGAGATTGAGTATAACTTCTAAGATAAATGTCTCTAGCTTGATAGAGGGAAGGACTGCTTCCCCCTTCTGTGAGAGTGCTTTGTCGATAGAAGGCCCAAATAGAGAAAGCACTCTGGTTATTTTTATCCTTCATAACAATCATGTTTCTTAATGCTCTTTGTTTCTGTCTTGCCAAGGGTCTCCCTAACCCTAAAGTCGCTTTATTTTTATCCTCCATAACGATCATGACAATGTTAAGTTGTGTTACTTGACTGAAAGGCTTCTAAAAGGTGTTTTTGTTTTCTTCTCTCTCTCTCTAGAAATAACCTGTATGAATTTACTTCTAATAATAGTAATAATAATAATAATAATAAAAGGGCACGAAATATTTAACTTAAGTTATATCCTGTGTTGGTTAAGCTAGAGCTATAAGTTATGCAATGCTTTAGATGATGATTAGTTGGTGGTCTGATTTCAGGGGACTTATCTGCACCACAAGGAAATCAAGGCCGCAATGGGTATCAAGATTACAGCACAGGTATTTTTTGCACTTGTTGAAATCAAGGCCAATCCAAGCTAATTTCAGATTTGTTAAGAGTTTCAGTAATGTACTTACTCAATTAAAGACTTAAAGTGAGTAATTCTGGTTCATTTGATTCTAATGCAGGGCCTTGAGCATGCTATTGCTGGAACTAGTCTTCACATTGTAGGGCCTGACAGTGATATCCAGGGTGTCAAGGATGCAACTATGGAAGATATGAAGTCAGTCATGAGCAGGATTGATAAGAGTGGTGAGGGAGTTTACGTACAAGCATCGACCTTGGGATCACTAGAGGCATTGCTAAAGTTTTTGAAGTCCCCAGCAGTAAACATTCCTGTTAGTGGCATATGCATAGGCCCTGTGCATAGAAATGATGTCATGAAGGCCAGTGTAATGCTTGGAAAGACAAAAGAATATGCTACAATTCTGGCATTTGATGTCAAAGTTACCCCAGAGGCCCAGGAACATGCTGATGAACTCGGTGTGAAGATTTTTAGTGCTGATGTCATATATCACTTATGTGATCAATTTAAAGCCTATATTGATAAACTCAAGGAGGAAAAGAAGAAGGAAGCTGCTAGAGATGCAGTCTTTCCTTGTGTTCTTAAGATTTTACCAAACTGCATTTTCAACAAGAAGGATCCAATTGTATTGGGGGTTGAAGTCGTCGAAGGAATTGCCAAGGTAATTATTTTCAGCCCTTCTAGTTTGTTTTCTCTTGTTTAAGGGACACTAATGATTGTGAAGTATCAGTGTACGTCAGGATATGATGTCTTTAAAGGTAGGGATAAGTCCAAGAAGATAGGGAAGGTGTATCGAAAATATTTAAAACAAGAAGCTATTCTTAAGTAATTCATGACCCTAGAGTTTCCTTGGAATATCTCCTCGCTTTGTTACTTGATTTGCGCTGTCTCCCTGTATTTAGATTGAGAAATCTGGACAAGTATATAGTTTATCCGAGTCATTGAGTTGTGAAATTAGGGATGTAGTGAGCCCTTGACTCAGTCCAACCAGTAAAGTTTTGGAGTCCATTATTATGTGGCCAGTTAGAAGGGTTGGCTTTGGTCCTTTCAAGGAGTACTAGCCAGTGGAGCCCTCAACATACAAAAACTTTTCAGCGACAAAGACTTGCACTAGTGGCCCCTTAATATATACCTACTGAATTTATTCCTTGATTTGCTTAGTTCCCTCCCCATTCCTGGACCCTTGCGGGGTAATTGAGAGGAGTTTCATCTCTTATGCTGTTTGGCATGAGGGAACACGAAAGAGGAGATGGTACGAGGGTTACACCCCTCTGCCCTTTTTGATAAGTATTTGGTTTATATTTTTTTACATAACTGATTCAATCTGTTTTTTCCACAGGTTGGGACTCCAATTTGTGTTCGTCAAAAGGGTTTCTTCATTGATATTGGACGAATTTCATCGATTGAAAATAACCATAAACCTGTGGATGTTGCAAAGAAAGGGCATAAGGTTGCAATTAAGGTATGTGTTTGTTTGAATCACTGATGCAGTGTTTTGAATGCTTTGTCGGTTTAAGGGGTGGTTGTCTGTCCCATAGGAATAGAGTGGAGCCATTATTATACTCCTTGGAATATTTGAAAACGTGGTGATGTAGCTACCAAAAGCTCTTAAAAATTAAGGCAACTTATTTTTTAAATCTGCATCTGTAATCACCAACAAGCATTTATTAAGATTGGTGGTCATACAAAATATCCATCTGTAAGTATTAAATCTGTAATGACCTGATCTTCCTCAAGTCCTTAAAACATTAAGCTCCTCATCCAAGAATCCTGCAAAAGGTCCAATAGAATGCTTTAAAGAGCTTGGATCAATCCCTACAGGCTACAGCTGCCTGTCATTCTTAATGTGGGCAGGTTTTGGTGATAGATGAAGAAATTTTGAAGGACATAGCATTAGCAGTGATCCTTTGAATATCCTCTGATTGTCTGAGAATGATTTGCAAAGTCAAATTTGATGCTTTAGAATTTGGAATACAAGGATTACACTTTGGTGGAGGTTGGCTGATATTTGTGCTTTTACAGATAGTTGGCTCCAACTATGAGGAGCAGCAAAAGACGTTTGGTAAACATTTTGATGTTGGGGATGAATTAGTGAGCCACATCTCAAGGGAGTCGATTGATGTACTTGAAGCTAATTATAGAGTGGTAGAATCTCGCACACAATTTTCTCTACTATGGATTTCGATGCAATTGTTGCTTACTGTTACTTCAAAATATGCAGGATGATCTGTCGGATTACGAAAAGGAGCTGGTTGAGAAATTCAGAATTATTTTCAAGATACGATGAAGTTTGCGCAGCCGGAGTTGCTTTTAGAGGTCCTAGGGGCCTCATCAAGTTTGTTTCATACCAAGATGCCCACTCACATCTTCATGCATGCTGTGTACAAATTGCCATTCGATCGATGACATACATCTGTGTCCCATTTTTCCAAGCCAAAGCACGTTAATGTCTTGCACATTTTTCCAACTTCTCAATTTTTTTTTTTTAGTTGTAACTCCTAATTCCATTTAGACTAGTGATTGTTGAAAAGCACAGTAATTCTTTTAGCCTTCTTAATTTGCCTCCAAAGACACCTACTGATATATCTCCTTATTAGACTTTTAAACGATTCAACTTCACTGGGTTTTCACCAAGAACTGGAGTAGACACCCAAATGGTCATACTCGGTAAACATACATAAACCATCAAGTAACAGAGAACAAAACAATTTATAGAAACTGCCACCTGGGCATTATTCTTCCACTAATAATCCACTTCAGCTATAAGCATGACTTGCTTAATTATCTTGATCAGAGGACATATCTTTGTAATTGACCATATCTTTCCAACATGCACTTTTAGATCCAATGTAAATAAAATAATAATAATTTAATTATAATTTTAGATGAATTATATATATCAAAATTTATAGACAACCGGTAATGGGGTATGATGTCTTTGAAATTTTGTCCCCTGATAGGTACATGACAGAAGTAGAAGCACCCTTGCCTTCCAGTAGAAATAAATCAGGACATGCACCTCCAAATGAAAGACTGTAAGTTGCTCGAGCATTGACCTGCATGTTAAGAACCACAAATTAAGCAACTAAGGAATAACTAACCAGAACAATCAGTTGATGAAATATCTGCAAGGGCATCATGAAAACAAAACTCCAACCAACAATATTATCAAATGTTTGGATGAGCATATTATAAGGACTGTCGGATGGCTTAGATATGTGATCTTGAAGGGCCGTGGCACATAGCTCGTGTGTAAACCTCTATCATTCATGCCAAATACACCAAGAAAGCAATACTTAAAGAAAGCACATAGCTCGTGTGTAATTCAACTCGAGATTCGATATTCAAGTACCAAACAGCAATAACTACAAATCTAATTGATAACATATCCAAATAAATCAACTAGGCTGCTTGCACTGATTTACACTAAGAATGAAAAAAGCAACCTAGAATAAAACAATTCAGCAAGCCCATAATTCAAGAGAACCAAACTGGATTTCCCTCCCATACAAGCATTTCTGGTTCTGAATGCCTTTACTAGCACTGTTGCTGTGATTATGGCAAAACTTCCAGCTACAGAAACACCTAGAGAAGGTTATGCTTTCAAGAAGCTTATACAAGAAGTAAAACTAATCTCAGTGCTCTCAAACAAAATTGAAGAGGGGGATATGGTGGAAGGTAATTGTAAAACATAAGATTCCTAATTATTCATGACATGATAGGAGTACTGGCATGGGATCTGGGCAGGAAAAGAAGAAAATTAGAAGAAAGACCTCTGCTGAGGATGCATTCCTCGAGAGGTCTAACTCCAACGACCTATCTTGTATCTATATATATCAACAACCGAGCCAACAACTATCAACTTAAGAAACTAACTAATAAAATCATCAAGAAGAGAATTGAATAAGATAGCTCTAAGAACTATACACAGTCTTAAATGCTTCTCTCCCCAACACTTTATCATACTGAAAGGAATAAAACCAAAAGATATGAAGACAATAAAACCAAAAGAACTGTAAGAACAATCATCAAACTACTTTCAATGCAACAAATGATAAATCTATCCATATAGACATATAATAAATCTATTCATTAATGCTTACAGAACTCATTATGGAGGAGCCATGCAAAGAAGTTTGACCCTCTAATCTTCTCTTGGTCTAAATGCCACAACATATCTAGTACTAGTAACAATGATCGAAAAATAATATGCTGTACATTTTTGGGATGCCTATGTTTTTCCTATCCATCTGTCAGGGTACATGTCTCATGAGAGATCCATATTTAGCCTATCCAACAGTCAAGTTACATGCCTCCTACATTTATCAGGCATGAGAAATATCATACTAGCTGGATTCCAATAGTTACCAAATCTATAAAACCTAAATTGGAAGAAAAAAAAGGTTTGAGAACTATATGGATTGGAATGCATGATGTAAATTGCAGGGATGCACACTTTTCCCCTCTCTCCAACACACATGTCTATATTCACAAAAAAAAAGTAATGAAAAAGGAGAAGGCATAAGTTATGACCACACAATAAATCTACCTCTTCCAGCATGGATGTGCTTATGTACACATGGATATGTTCAGACACAAACACATCATAGTCATAAAACCCACATATGTATACTCATAATTTACCTTCCAACATCAAAATCTTCATCCCAGAGGAAGATGTAGGCATACTCAGCCACAATATCAGGATGTAAAAAACACTTGGCGAGCCACCTTAATCATGAAAACAATTATGCTATACCAGTTAGTAGGAATGGACCAGAAATATCTTGACAATATAATTTATTTTCATTTTTTGAATTTTAGCTCATAGCCATTACCACTTAGTTTGATTAATAGCATAAACATGTATGGCACGGTCGCTCCAGTCTAAATCTCTCCAATCATCCACAATGCCATCATAATGAAAAAGCATCACCACAAAATCACTCGACAGAAACTATAATTTGTAAGTAAAAAGAGAAATTAGATCCAATGAAATCAAAGACAATGTATGGAAAGGAGGGCATGAAATTTAGATTTTAACCTTCTTAACAATTTTATTCACACTTTCCTTTTGCTTTATGCCAGCTGCAATGGCCAGGAAGTTTGTGAATGACTTCAAATTCTTGACAGAAGCAGAGCATTAGAATATAAATTTAAACAAAGGTAATCAGTGGGCAAAGAGATACTGCATTTTCCATTGTGATATTCAACTTGTCCATTATTCAACCTACTCAGTTGGATGACGTTAATATTACATATAAATATTAAACAAACCAGGCTGAATCATGCTTGTATCAGCTGAAGACAGAACTGATTGACCATGGTTCTTGTGTGAGGTATCAAATCAAAAGAGAAATAGTTTTGTTTATGAAGCTTAGGAAATACAGGACTCCAAGAATAGTTCATATTCACAGTACAATCAGCTCGGCAGCATAACATGAATAATAAGTGCCTATCAACTCTAATCCAAACCATGTCCAGAAAATTTTGAATGCTCTCAAGAATTCAAGCCTAGTGATACGACTATCGGAAAATGGACAACTAAACATATATGCATGAATTATCTCAATAGTAGTCATGCTTGATAGAGGGTACAAGAAAAAAATGCATATACAAGATAAAAATGCATTCATATAGAGCCTGTGCATTCAATTTTCCTAAAATTGTATTACTATAGCATTTTCAAAGAAGAAAAAAATGAACATAAGTCAAGTTTATTTGTAAGCAGGTAAGAAAATAATGCTCTCCAAAAAGCAAACTAAATAAACCACACTATAGAGTTAAATTGTCTCTGTAGTAATGATGGAGCTGAAAGTATATTTTACCTCTTTATAACAAGCTAAATCCAACAACAAATCAAATGGAGAATTTTTTTTAGGATGTCACATAGATTTTTATGGCCCAAATATGGATAATTTATTGTATTTTAGCATTTCCCTTTGTATTATTTTTTTTATGGTAGGACCCAGCTCTTTCTTCTTCTCTCATTTTGTTTTTTAAGCTAACCGACATAAGTTGCCTTTTAAGTCGTAGACAATCCCAAAAGTTTTCATGCACGAAAACAGCATGCAAAATGGAAACCCTACGTAGACCTTCGTCTGATTGTTTGGAAGATATTTTTTCGAGAAATGATACAACGTACTGTGTGTTTTTCTCATCTCTTGTCTTTGAAAAATTACTACCTTAATTTTTATTTTATTTTTTAAAAAAAATGCTAAGTATTTCTTTTAGTGTTTTTGTTTTTTTTTTTTTTTTTTTGTGTTTACTTGATCTAAGTAATATTATTTTATATAAATCAAATGAGGGAAATAAAGTTTTTTTATGTGATGAGGAGCCATGTGAGTTTTGGACTCTAGCTAGAGAGATGGCCTCTTCCTGCTGGCCGGTGCAAAACTTTTACAACGTACATGATGGAGACCATTTGGAAAATGTAGCAGTATATATCAGCACATTGTGAGCCCACTACAGTACTATATATATATATACACTCACCAGACCTGCTAGACAAGCATTTTTTTTGTTAATCAGCGCTATGTTATTTTATGCATATATAATTTAACTACTTCTCATTGGTCTGTAGCAAAAAGAGTCCTTTATTCGTTACCTTAATAAAGGTTCTGTTAATCATGGTATGTTTTTGGATTCTAGTTGGAGAGATGTGTGCATGAGAGTATGTGTCATGCGTAGGAGATGGGGATAAGATATGTGGGATAATAAGATGAGGTGTTGGGTAAGTATGGTATTACCCAAAGGATTTTGTGTTTCATTGGGGAATGGAGTTTGGAGGGGAAATATGGCTTCTTTGAAAACATTTCTCGAGATGTAAAGATGACCATTTTGAGATTAAGACACCTTAATGACGTATATTATAACTCGAAAAAAATACCTTGTGCAAATTGAGATTACAATTTATGAAAATTATATGGATCAAAATTTGGCCAACATGCACACTTTAAAAGTACGTAACAGTTTATAATCCGGAGAAGTTTAAAATAAAATTTCATATGAAGATAAATTTTTTGCATACAATTAATGAGATAACACGCAATTTAAAAAGCTTGTTCCAATATTTCGAATAGAACATAGGTAAAAGGGTCTTTAACCTTTACACTCTTGCACTTTTTTCTTTTTCTTTTTAAGTGACGAAGCAAAATGCTATGCAACCTTTAATATATATATTGTGAAACCCATAATATGCAAAATGGTGTATATATGCAACCTTTAAGTTGCCCTCAAAGTGGGTGAGGTAAACTTTTATTGACATTGGATCTAAAAGTGTACATTGGAGAGATATATATGGTCAAGGAATTACAAACAAAGATATGTCCTGACATTACAAGCTGATATATATATATGGTGATCTAACTTAGGCAACAACCATGCATTGGCCTGCATGTGCTTGTCAAGCTTATTAATTTTCTTGATCAATAGGCCCCGAAAATATTAATTTATTTATGTTTTAGTTAACATTTATGTTGGGTTTAAATTATCTATGTCTTGTAGATTCTGAAAACATTAATTTGTTTATGTTTTAGAATGAAATAGAGATTGCCAACTTAAGCTTTTTCTATTTTATGTTGACAATCTTTATTTCATTCTAAAATATAAACAAATTAATGTTTTCAGAGTCCACAACACATAGATAATTTAAACTAAACATAAATGTTAACTAAAACATAAACAAATTAATGTTTTCAAGGCCTACTGATTGAGAAAACGCGGTGATCTAACGTAGGCAACAACGATGCAACGGCTTGCATGTGCTTGTCAAGCTTATTAGTTTTCTCAATCAGTAGGCCCTGAAAACATTAATTTGAACATGTATATATACATGTTCATGACTTCTTCAACTTCCATTCTGGTAATAGTAAAAAACTTTTTATCAAATGCTTCACTCCTCGGTGTCACTACTGTTGTTAGTGCACTTAAACTAACATTTCTCTTTTCTTGGAGACTCGCCCAGAAACCTAGTCTAATAGTTCAAAACCTGCTTCCTACATAATACTTTTCGCTCTTCAATGGATTGGCAAAAGTATGTGATCACAGTTGCACCCAATACTGCAATGTTTTCATTGCTACTATCTAGCAATGAAACCACAAAATCTCTGTCTTGAGGTGAGCTGAAATTATATTCTTCACTAATATTAGTGTGAATATAAATCTTTCAAGACAAATTGCACTTGCATCCTACACCTGCATAGAGACAAAGCAAATATAATCATATACCATTCAAAAATAATAATACAACTACGTCTACATACATACGTACCATCTCATTTGGGTAGGAGAGTAAGTTAGCCTTGGCTTTAGGTGAGCATTTGCCACGGCTTCAAAGGCTTTGCTGTGAAATGGACAAGCAAGCTATTGAGCACTTGAATCGACCAAGGTCTAATGACTCGACAGTATTGCTGAACACGCTTAGAGAGGTCATGATAGTTATTGGCATGTCGTATAACGTGGCCAAGGTGAGGACAACGTCGTTCACTTCAAGGTTGAAGTTAATTGTCCCGACCTCCTTAAGCGTGTTAGCAATACTGTCGAGTCGTTGAACTTTAGGCGGCTCAACCACTCAAACAAGTTATCGCGTCTTGACGAGGAAGAGAAACTCATGATGCATGGTAGCTAGGTAGCTTAATTAGGAGGAGCTTCTTGATGATGAAGATAAACTCGGTAGGTGACTTAACTAGGAGGGAGAATTTAGTGTGAAAGGTGTAGTGTTCTCCCAAGCTCCCAACTGGCCTTTATATAGAGCCTAAAAGAAACAACGCCTTTCGACTCTGACGTAAGCAAGAATTCGTTTGCCATCTCATGCGTCTAAAGAGGCTAGTAATAAGGAAAATGTTAGAATGCAATAAATTACTTATATTTGACCCATAAAAGTCTATGTAGCATCCCAAAAAAACATTTTAAAATATCTTTACAATGAAAAAACAACTCACAATGAAATAAATAAATGATGCTACATAGATTTTTATAACCAAATATGAATAACTTATTTCATTTTAACATTTTCTCAGCAATAATAGACTTAATTGGCTCAAAAGCTAACTAATTAAATGGACCCAATACAAAATTTGAGACGAGTCTCGAGAAATGGGAAACTCATTACATGCAAAATCAGCATCCGTCACCACAAAATTTCTATATTTATGTTACTGAAGATTTGACACGTCGAAAGGTAAAAGTAACACTCAATTTCTTCTTGTGATTTTTCACTTGCCATGTCAAATTGGCCTTGATGCATGCAGTCACGTGAAAGGCCAGAAGGCTACCTCAGCATTGCATAGAAAAAGAATACTTGTACTTGTTTCGTTTGCATGCATGCATCTCATAAAATGAGGTGAACTTAACCTTTTTGGTTGATTTTTGGATGAGACATCAGACAAGACAACACTCTCATTACATCCTTTTGTGGGTATCAGCTTTTGAAAACGAGCTTCCCTCCAGGTTATATTCAGGGAAAATTGCGTCAGAAATAATGGACCAAACGCATATGGGTAAAAAAAAAATTGGAGAATTTTCCTTATTCCCATCAGAATTTTTCTGGATACCCAAAGTATATGCCCCCATCAGATTTTTCTTGAATACCCAAAATGCCCACTCTCAGCCATTCGTCAAGATACCCAAAATGCCCATCTCAGACTATTATACACAATTACAAACGGCGTCGTTTAAACATTTATTAATATTAGGGTCGATGTTTCCAATTCAAATGTTCAGTGCCTGTGCCTAGTGATAATATTGGATTTAATCCCCCTTTCAAAAAAAAAAAATAATGGGTTTAATCCTGATAGCTGGGTTTCGTGAAGACTTTTTACTGAACATTTGAGGCGCAATAATGACTTTTTACTAAAAAGAAGAAAAACAAAGGAATGCTGAAAATAGAGTAAACACAAACCAAGACAAGCCAAAAAAATGAAAGAAAAATGAACAAAGTGAGAGCAAAATACTTCTGAAAATAGAGTAGACACATTTAGGCCGTTTATTTTGTTAGTTAGCTACCAACTACCATCCACCAGCAGAGATCATATCCATTTTTTTTTTTCCTTCCATCCGTGATCCATCTATTTCTGTTTCAGTTTTATAAGATTAAACGTTAGGTCAAAAGAAAGGTAGAAGAGAGAAGAGTGTTCGAAGATGACTATTATTTTATGTTAAATAAAGCCCAAACGCATGGTTTTTGAAATTTGAATGTCTACACGTCACTACACCAATTTTTTATTTTATTTTATTTTATTTTTAAGGGCAATTGAATCAATTATATGTTTTAAACAATAATTAAAAATTGTTGAATTGTTTGTTTATTTTATTAGTTATATTTTTAATTAAGTTTTATTTAACTTTTTTTTTCATTCATTCATTAAAAAAATTGCCCCCTCAAATGAAATCTTGGTTCCGCCATTGTTGTCATGTTTTTTTCAAATTGCATTTTTTAAAATTTATTGTTAGATGGCTTGGGCCTAAACCACCATGTTTTCCCTTTTTTTTTTTTTTTAAATGCCCATATAATCATTAAACTTATATTTTCACCTCCCAATTTTTTATTATTTATCCTCCAAACTTCAAGTCTTCAAATGCTAGTATGGTCCATGAACATACTCTTCGTATTTGGTCTCTATCTCAACATTAATATGCTAGGATATGACTTTTAGATTTTGCTATAAAAAATTAAAGACCCAGATTTAACTTGAATCACGTGTCACGGTTTGGCTCAAGTTAAATCTAAGACTCTAATTTTTAATAGCGTATTGTAAAACTACAACACCGAAGCCGAATCCAATCTGCTGAAAGTAAAAAAGAGGTCATATAAGCTAAATATAGCTAATATAAAAGTTTTACCCACTCAGTTTGAGATTCTCTTAAGGCATTAACCGCGTCTACTATAAATAGTACCCAATATTAGCGATGAGATTTGTGTTGTCTCTGTTACTATTGTCACTAAAAATCATATTTGGCGAATGTTCCTTGAATCTTGAATAGGCCATTATTATTTTACAATTGGTTAGAAGTCCCAAAGAGTAATTATATATTCTTCTTCCAAGAATTCAATGAGGTAAAACTCATGAGATACGTTTCCTTTTTTCTTATAGGGATTCATTTTACATTAATAGCCAGTAAAAAGCTTATTCACTTGGAAGCTAATGTGGAGACTGTAAAATATTAAGAGGAAAAACTCTGCTTTGGTTAACTTACAATTTACAAAGACACAGGAGATGATCTTATTTATGGTGAAACCCGTGGAGCTGTTTTACACAGGAGATGATCTTAAGAGTTTCAGACAAAACAAAAAGGTATCACATGGATACACTACAAAGGAAACATTGAACATATCAAAAGCTGGAAAAGAGGAAAAGCTGCATGAAAACATGGAGCCATAAAACATGGAGAGAGGGGAGTGCGGCTAGCTTGTCTGGGCAGCATGGGTTGAAGAGGGCAGCACGTGGGTTGGCAGGGCAGTGGGTAGCACGGGCGTCAGGAGCATGGCAGTATGGGTTCTTGTACTCTAACAGAGACTACTCTTATAATTAATAAATTGAAGGTTCAGAGCAAGCCTCTCTATGTACAGAAGCTTCTAGGCTGCGTTTGTCAACAGTAAAATAGCTTGGATTTTGAGAGTCCCAAAAAAATTCCTCAAAATCAACTTCAATATTCTTACTTTTTTATATCACATTAATCATTTTTATCATTTTTTAAATAAATAAATCACTACAAAACAAAAAATTTCATTTTTCTATACAAAATATTTTTATTTTTTTCTTATATCAATCAAATCAACTATTATTCCAAGCCATTTTACTGTTCCCAAACACAGCCCTACTGTTAAACTCTTTGTTACTCCTTCACATGGGTCACCAAACTTATTAATTGATACTCCAATTCTACAACTCTTTGATCCAACGCAAGCCTGTAAGAGTTCAAACTAGTCAGATAAGCCGCCAATACAAGTAAAAGAGTATTAATGGGTGTGCGAAACTTAACCAAAAGAATGAGCAAAATCACACCTGCTGAACAATGGAAAGAGCCCTCTTGCTGCTGCACTGGCCATGTCTTAAAGCCCCCACAAATCCCATGAGGACTCCCAAACTGAACAGGAAATGGGCACTCCAATGATAGTGTAGGTAGGCCCTAATTTCAGTCCTAAAGCACCAATAAAAGCAAGAGAAGGATTTAAGAACTAAGCAGGAATGGAGTCGATGAAAAAATTCTTCCAACTCTCTTTCTGCTAAAAAATACATTAATGAAATAAAATAACAAAAATGCCCCCTAAAATAACTAGATGCCAACTAACTAAAATAAGAAATATAGAATTATGCTGAGAATAAATCTTTGGTAAAAAATATAGAAATATGGCAAGATTCAAAGCAGGAAAGAGTTAGATATATGTGGTCCCCCCACCCCCTTCATATTTCATGTTTTTTTTTTTATGGTAGGACCCAACTCTTTCTTCTTCTCTCATTTTGTTTTTTAAGCTAACCGACATAAGTTGCCTTTTAAGTCGTAGACAATCCCAAAAGTTTTCATGCACGAAAACAGCATGCAAAATGGAAACCCTACGTAGACCTTCGTCTGATTGTTTTGGAGATATTTTTTCGAGAAATGATACAACGTACTGTGTGTTTTTCTCATCTCTTGTCTTTGAAAAATTACTACCTTAACTATTTTTTTTAAAAAAAAATGCTAAGTATTTATTTTAGTGTTTTTTTTTTTGTGTGTTTACTTGATCTAAGTAATATATTATATAAATCAAGTGAGGGAAATAAAGTTTTTTTTTTTTGGTTAAAAAATAATGTCTACCTAGTTAGGCCCGTCAAGATTAGGGTTCCCATGTCAATGATGGGTGGAGAAGACAAGTGTCAGACTCCATCTCCATATTCAGTTCTTTACTCAGTCTGCAAATTTCAAAGGCAAATCGGATATATTCAATGTTATTAAAGAACTTGCTCGGTCGGTACTAAATAAAATTAAGATAAACGGGTTCAAAGGCATCAATTTTTCTCTACATTTTGATTAGGATCGTCCGGAAAGTATGACCAGAGGAGGCTTGATTGTTGATTTGTGTAGGTGGCAGCGTGCGAGGGTGTGGCGTGAGAGAAGAGGATTGATGGGCAGGAGAATAGAAGATGAGCTCATGGGTGACGTGGGTGTGTCTGAGGATAAGGGTACAGCTAGTGTTTCACATGATGGTGAGAGGTGAGAGGTGAGAGGTTGAGTGTGTAGCTGGCAGTGTAGAGTAAATCACGTGAGTAATGGGAGTTGTTTTTTGTGTGATGAGGAGTCATGTGAGTTTTGGACTCTAGCTATGGTATTACCCAAAGGATTTTGTGTGCGTAGGAGATGGGGATAAGATATGTTGGATAATAAGATGAGGTGTTGGGTAGGTATGGTATTGCCCAAAGGATTTTGGGTTTCATTGGTAATGGAGTTTGGAGGGGAAATATGGTTTCTTTGAAAACATTTCTTGAGATGTAAAGATAACCATTTTGAGAGATTAAAACACTGATATCCTTCGTGATGTATACTATAACTCAAAAAATATATATATATATACTGCACGAATCGAGATTACAATTTATAAAAATTATATGGATAAAGATTTGGCTAACATGTATACTCAAAAATACATAACAAATTATAATATGGAGGAGTTTAAAATAAAATTTCATATAAAGATAAATTTTTCAAAAGAGATGTGAGCATGCAATTAATGAGATAACATGCGGTTTAAAAAGCTTGTTCAATATTTGAATGAAACATGGGATATATATATATATATATATATATATATATATATATATATATATATATGCAACCTTTAAGTTACCCTCAAAGCTAAGTGGGTGAGGTAAACTTTTATTGACACTGGATACACGTTGGAGAGATATATATGGTCAAGGAATTACATACAAAGATATGTCCTGACATTACAAGCTTATTTACAAGCTGATATATATATATATATATATATATATATACATATGGTAATCTAACGTAGGCAACAACCATGCATCCAGCCGAAATATTTAACCTAGCTTATTTAACTTATATATAAGGTTAAATATATAAGTATTTAACCTTATAAACACTGAAATAGAAACATACGGCTAGAAGGAAAAAAAAATGTTGACAAAGAAAAAAGACTAAGTAACAAAACAAACGCCCTAAATGTTTGGTTCATTATTTTTGACGCGGTTTTCCCTGAACACAACTGGGAGGGAAGCTCGTTTTCAAAAGCTGATACCCACAAATGAAGAAAAGCTTACGCCACCTTCAATAATGATCAGAGAGCTCTTTTTTTTGTTGGCAAAACTTGGCAAGTTTCGGGAGTGCCAAACAATTTCTAAAAGATGTAATGAATTCCATTTTTGGAAGAGCGATGGTGACCCAGCAGAAATCAGGTGTCAATTCTCCCTCAACTATCTTTTCTTTCTGGATCAATTAGCTACCAGCCTACCAATACCATCCACCAGCAGAGATCAATACGAATACCAATAACTAACAAAATAAACGTCCTAAATGTGTCTACTCTATTTTCAGAGTTCCTTTGTTTTTTCTTCTTTGGCTTGGCTTGGCTTGGCTGAACGTGAATGATGTGATGGATAATGTGCTCTTGCATGTAATGAGTTTGTGTCTGGACAATGGACATCATCTGCTGAGTGGTCCCATATAGTTGTACACCATGTACAAACACATGCTCCTGGGTTTATTTTGTGGATTTTGCTTATACTGCCGCATATCTGTCGTACTTTTTCTAGATGGCCCAGATTTTTTGATATGACCATTTTAACTCAAAAAAACTAACGGTGTTTACTAAACAACAAGGCCAAGCATGTTTTCCGGCTATTTTCTTCCGTTCCACTGCAAGGCAAGCTTGGGTTTCACGTCATATTACCGGATCAGGATCCACTCCTTCTTGATCTTCTTTTTCTTGCTGATAATTAATGCTTCTCGCCGGACTGAGGGCAATCCATCTAATAAAATCAAAGAATTTAACAAGGATTCAAAACACACAGAAGTAGATGACCTTAAGACTTAAAAGAGTGTATTTTGAGAAGGCATTCTTTGATTTTCTCAACTAATATTAGTTTTTCACATTATATATGACTTTTTCTTGGAGGTTCTGAAAGGACAGCCATTGGGTTCTTTATATTAATGGACCCGTCTGAGTCTTTAAGCTCCTTGTTGAAACTTCGAGTCCCCGATAAATAAACAAATGAAACATCATTGATCATTCACGTTCAGCACATGCCCTTTCAGCCTATCCTGCCGTAACGCCGTTAGCTATCCATATATGCTCGACAACAAATAAAGTAAAATAAAAGTCACAAGACTCACAACTCAGGTTGAAAAGAATGTCCTTTAATGGAACGTTGATGGTCTCTATTTTCAAACAAATGACGGATTAGTGGTCATCAAAGAGAAAATAACAGGCTTATTTATTATATGATCGTTATTATAATCCATAAGCTGCACTTAAAAATATTGATGAAAAAACAACGATGGAGCTAGGGGGCCAATCTTCTTCTGGACCTATAAAATTGGTTCCTCTCAAAGACTTGTCTCAAATTTTACAGAAATAAGAACCGATTAATGTGATACCAAGTGAAATAATATTTGAATTTTTTTAAAAGAAAAGTGAAAAAAAAAATTGTTTGATAATAATTTTGAACAAATAGAAAATTAAAAAATTAAACTTATTATTAGTAGAAAAGTAAAAATTAAGTGAGTTATTTGTCAAACACACTCAGAGTTATTTGTATATTCTCTAAATTAAATACAAAGAACAAAAATATTTAAATATTATCTCAAATAAATAAATGTTAAAAGAAAGAGGTAGAAGGATAATCTTAATATCTCATCTTGGATTTTGTATTCTTGCAACTTCTTTGACTTGGCTCGATTCACGTTTTTCTGCAAAAATTCAGAGATGCTTTCTTCTTCCCCTACTAGCCTGACTGGGTGACACGTACGCTCTAGCTCTTTCCATTTTAGGAATGCTTATTCATTATCAAGGCTTTTCAGCTTTTTCTGAGGGGGGAGAACCAAACAAAAGATAGGAGGAGGATATGTCACCCCAATTTACTGTGCAATCGATAGGAGTGGGGAAGAACCAAACAAAAGATTGGAGAGGGGAGAACCAAACACGTACAATCAAGCCAGTTTTTAAAAGTGAGTTTTATCTAAGATTTAAAAAATACAAAAAAAAAAAAAAAAACTACAGTGGTTCAACTATACCTTCTGTTTTAAGAGCACAAAGTCATCTTCTCCGGTATCGGTATCGGAACTGTAACAATACCCTTCTTCCTTCAACTGACCTAACTCTTCTTTTAAAGAACGAATCTCGTTTTGATTTTTTTTGATAAGTGATTTCTCATCAATAATCTGCAGGCTCGGAAATTACCTCCTTTTAGTACCAAAGAAGAGACAGACAGCTCAATATATATGCCTAGCTTGTTTTGTGCTGCCTTGGATTTCAAATCATTACGTTTCTAGATAAGCATGTTTCGTACAACATACTATTATAAGATAAAATACAAGACCTACGAGGCTACGACGAGTCCATTGCTCGCCTATTTAGACGCATGAGATGGCAAATGAAGTCTTGCTTACGTCATAGTCGAAAGGCTTTGTCCCTTTAAGGGCTCTATATATATAAAGGCCAACAGATGGGAGCCTTGAAGAACACGGTACACCACACCTTTTTCATTGAACTCTCCCTCCTAATTAAGCTACCTACGAGCATGAGTTCCTTCTTTCTCATCAAGAAGTTCCTCATTCCTCTTTCTCATCAAGAAGTTTCCTCATCAAGAAGCCGTAACTTGTCTGAGTGGTTGAACTGTCTGAGGTTCAACGACTCGACAATGTTGTTGAACAACTTAGGGAGGTCGGGATGGTTAACATCAGCCTCAAAGTCAACGACGTTGTCGGCCTGGCCTTGGGCCACGTTTATACGACATGCAAATGACTATAATAATGCTGAAGTCCAAGCTCAGCTCCTGACTGAGTCGATTCAAGTGCTCAATAGATTGCTCCGTCCATTCCACAACAATGACTTTGAAGCCGTGGCATTTCAGCTCACTCGCAGGGATTTTGTGGTTTCATTGCTAGATAGTAGCAATGAAAACAATGCAGTATTAGGTGCAACTCTGATCACACACTCTTGAGCGAAAAGCATTATGTAGGAAGCAGGTTCTGAACTATCTGACTAGGTTTCTGGGCCAATCTAGTGCACTAATATTAAACTCGCCCAGAAACCGTTTCCTATATAATGTTTTTCGCTCTAAAATAGACGGCAAGAGCACTATGTGATTAGAGTTGCACCCAATACTGCAATGTTTTCACTGCTACTAGCTAGCAATGAAACCACAAAATCCCTGTCTTGAGGTGAGCTGAAATTATATTCTTCACTGATATCAATGTAAGTAGAAATCTTTTCAAGACAAATTGCAGTTGCATCCTACACCTGCATAGAGACAAATAGCAAATATAACCATATACCATTCAAAAATAATAACACAACTACGTACGTATGTACCAAATTAAAGAGAGTGCACTGGAAACCACTGCACTTGGAAAGTAGAGGACACTGGAGTTTATCTGCACGCTTAAGCTCATAACAAAACAATATAAGTTTTGTTTCTTTTTTTTTTTTTTGGTCGTTATGTATTGCTGGTGAAGAAGGCCAATTAACGGTAGAAATAATATGGTTGGCTTTTTAATTGGACTATTTGATTGGCTTGTAAGTTGTAGTCTTCTTAATCATCCCTAAATTGTGCAACATATGTATATATATATCGATGAATTCCGGACAAAAGAGAAAAATTGATGCATCACTTGTATGACTTTGAACCGGTTTATCTTAATTTTCTTCAAAACCGACCGAGCAAGTTCTTTAATAACATTGAACCCGATTTGCCTTTGAAACTTGTAGACTTTGCAAAGAACTGAATATAGAGATGGAGTCTGGCACTTATCTTCCCCACCCATCATTGGCATGGGAACTCTAATCTTGACTGGCCTAATTAACTAGGTAGATATATCTTATTATTATTATAAAAAAAAAAAAAAACTTTACTTCTCTCACTTAGCTTTTATGAAATAATATTACCTAGAATCAAGAAAATACAAGAAAAATCACTAAAAAAAATTACCGTAGTAATTTTTCAAATATAAAAGATGAGAAAAGCACAAGGTATGTAATATCATTTCTTGAAAAAATATCTTCAAAACAATCAGATGAAGGTATATGTAGGATTTCCATTTTGCATGCTGTTTTTGTGCATGGAAACTTTTGGGATTGTCTACAAGTTATAAGGCAACTTATTTATGATAGTATAAAAAATAAAATGAGAGAAGAAGAAAGAGCTGGGTCCTACCATGAAAAAATAATATGAAATATGAAGACATCTAAGTCTTCCCTGGTTTGATCCTTGCCATATTTCTATATTTTTTTACCAAAGATTAATTCTCAGCATAATTCTATATTTCTTATTTTAATTAGTTTTCATTAAATTAATTTAAGGGGCATTTTTATCATTTTGCCCAGTATCGAGAGTGTTGTCTTCGTCAGCCACACAATGTCTTTGAGGTAGCCGGCCCATCAAGTGGCAACATGCATGCTCTTTTTTTTATCCAAAAAAAATCAATTTTCTTAAAAAAAAAAAAAAGTTAACCCCGGCCCATTAAAAAAAAAACTTGAAAGCAGCGTGAATCAGGTTTATTTTCATTTTCCCTCCCCATTTTCCCTCTCCTCCTTCCTCCTCACTCTTCACACGCCGCTCTCTGTCCCTTCAATCTTTCGCCTCCGCCCATCACCACCACTTTCGGCACCGAGCGCCACCATCGGCGACGTCACCCACCGAACTCCACCAGCGGACCGCCACCGACAACGCCCACCATCCAAGAACCGGCCGGCCGAACGCCACCCACGGCACCAGATCACTGCCGCCACCACCAAGCACTGATACAGACCACCATCCAGTGCCTCCGCTCACCGCCAACAGTGCCGGCCCCCACCATTTTACCTCCCCCCATTTTCCCTAACATTTTCCCACGCTCCTTTCTCTAGGCGACACCCACTAAACGACACCACCACCGGCCAGTTCCGCCCTCCACCACCGCGCGATTACCACCGAGTTGAAGAAGGTATGTATACATGATTATGTATGAAGATTAGATTTTTCTTTATTTCTGATTTAATTGCCTAAATGGGTTTGCTTTGGTTTTTGTTTTGATTTGGGTTTGGATTTGTTTGTTTATCTACAATTGGTGGTTGTTTTGTTTGATTTCGCAAATGGGTAAGAATTTTAGGGCTTTTAAGTTATGATTTTGAAATGAAATTTGATTTGGGAGCATCTGGAAAGTTTTTTTTTTACAAATGTGATTCCCCATTTGTGACAGTATCTTTGTATGTGATGGGTATTCTATTTCATTTTCATTGTGTTCATTGCCGTTCATCTCTAGATCTTATTGAAAGGAGCGGTAGTTTGAAATTGTATCTTGATGTGCTGCCACCCTTTGTCTATTCTAAATGGATCTATCATATATCACTGTTAATCGTTGCAAAGTTTAAACTTTATTACTGCATAGAAAATCCCTGCTTTTAAATGCTAAATGGCGTCTTATGGGCAACATCCGCCTCCGCCTCCCGTGTGATTAACATCATGGCATGGTGAAGAACACAACACCCTTTTACTTTGCAAATGCAATCTCTTAAGCTCAAGATGCCAGAAATTGCACATATGCCAGAAACTTCATTACTGCATAGAAAAGCTGGCTCTTTGGGTGAGGCGAGAAGTGAGAAATTGAGAGAGAGAGATGGACTACAGCCTAGCAGCGCTGAAGCTGCTGTGCGCTCAGCTTAAGGACGCGACGGAAACGGCGTCGCAGAACGCCATGACTCTCGGCGGCGTTCTCTTCCAACGTGCCTGGTTACAGGTTCTCTCTCTCTCTGTCTCTTGTTTTCCCAAAACACTCTTCCCTTTCCTTTTCCCTCCCATTTTTTTATTATGCGATTCTCTATTCTGAATCAATTTCTGTATCTCAGGGCGTTCTGGTCTCTGCCCCTGATGAAAATGACGACACAGAAGCGCCGTTGCTTCTAGACGACGGCACCAGCGTCGTCAAGCTCATCCTCTCCTCCGCTGACTTCCGTCTGCGCACTTGGAAGACCGGTACCAAAATTTTCACTCTTCGGCGCCATATTATAGCATTTCCAAGAAATAGCTGCGAAATTTGATTGTTTTTTCTCACCCTCTCTTATGTTTCTTTGTACTACAGGGATGTATGTGATGGTTATTGGAGGATACAGTGCAGGTGCAGTTGAGCCCCCAGTGATCAAGGTACAAAGTTAGCTCATTGTTGGATGAAAACAATTGTAGAATCGTGAATAGAATTTTCACCAATGCAAATATTTGGGCATTGTGTATTTGTATCAGGTTCACAAGATTGTTGATCTTTCAGCGATCCCGGATCGAGAGGCGATGTGGTATCTTGAAGTTATGGAGGCATACAAACTGTTCTACGGCCCCTTAATTGAAGAACATGTGTGATTCTGTCAGACCATCTCTCGGTGAGAGCAAGACTTTCTTTCAGCCAAGATGGATGCTTTTTGATCAATCCATAAGAAGTCAGCATAAATGAGGATTGTTAAACATTTGGGATATTTCACTTCATTTATAATTTTACATGTAGAATTCTCTCAACTCTCAAAGGCCAAAGCTGTGTCAATTTTGAAGAGTTCTAATACAATTTTTGGTAAGGTTCACACATATAGACCAGCTTCTAGGAAAGAGTGTTTAAATTTAACCCATGTGAACCGCTCCCTCCATGACTTAACAACAAAGTCTTAATCTCTTTGATCCCATGTTATCAAATGAAACAGACTTCAAAGTAAAATTTACCTTTAAAAATAAGCTTAACAAGGGAAAGATAATCTAGCATATACTAATAGATGCATAGTCAAGATTAAACTTAATCTATGTGAAATACTAGTATTGTAACAAGTTCAAAAGCTAGATAAAGGGATTGAAAGTCTCTTTATTTTCTTATGTTTGGTAATCCCTCATTTTGCCTTTCTAAATTTATAGTCTCTATTAGAATGAAACGACAAATATGACAAGATTTAATTCTCATTCATTTCCTTTTTACAATGTTTTAGTCTAGCAACAAGAAAGTGCCAAAAGTGCAGAGCCGATTCAAGGTACAAAAAAAGCTCAAAATTACATTTGCTTTTTGAGCATTCCATCCCCACAACCTAGTGTATTGCATTAAGCAGCCAAATGTTCTGGATAACATGCATCTGGCCGCTTAAAGGATCCACTTAACGTCTACCTGCAAAACTAACAATGTAAAAGTGAGGTCGGGGTATCGGCCAATCATCATTTTCATGAATGAGGCACAAATTCGATCTCTTGCAATCTTGTCCAGACAACTAAATTTCAATGCTCCTAGCAGGATCAAGAAAAAAAATGTATTCCTTGCAATATTCTTTACAGGAATTTTCTCTGTTGTGATTGCACGGGGCTATACATCTCAAAAGTAGGACATGGCGATACGAAAAATTTCATTCCTTGAAGGACTATGCAGCATTAAATCTGTAATCAAGGATTAGCACTCATGAATGATGTATTCATAAAATATGTATAAAAATAAGTTTAATAGATGTCATACTGACAAATGAAATGGGCAGAGGCAAGTAGCAATGTGTTGGTATCCAGTCATGCCAATAGACGTATCATAAAACACAGAGTAGCAAAAACATGATCAGAGCTATAAACTTGTAGAGCTGTTTTCAGATTAGCTTCTCGGATTTTACAGCAAGCAGGCCTCAAGGCAATGAGATATACAGCCAAAAGTTTAAACCCTAATTGGTCGTAATCAAAAGAGATGGGATTTATCAACAATCTTCTAATTCAAAGGGTTTTGTTTGACAATTTTTAAGATTGTGCTTTTCCTTTTTAAGTTAAGATGTGATGAAAGGTAAAAGTACTTTTGGATGTTTTGTATATATATTTTTTATAAGTAATAAGGAGTTTTATTGAAATGTTTTTTTTTTTTGAATGAGTAATAAGGAGTTTTTTTTTTATTAAAAGTACTTTTGGATGTTTTGCATTTTGAGTCCATTGTTATTATTATTATTATTATTGGCTAAAAAGCAAAAGATAACCCTAAAAATCGTTGCCAAACGAATCTTTTTCATTGCTTTGAGAACTGAGAGTTCTATGTTAACTAACTATATAAGCCAAAAATCAGTAAACAACATAGTTGCTTGGGCACCAGGTCCCTCTCATTCTACTTAACCCTAACAGACTTAAGATCCTTTTTTATTAATAAAAAATGACATATTTTTAAGAAAAGCACACTAAACTTAGCCAATTACAAGAAAATAAAACAGCAGAAGTAAAATCCAATAAGATCAAAATGTAGAATAAAGAAAACTCCTAAAATAATCCTAACTAAATTTTGATAAAAACATAAAAGAAGCTTTAATTTGAAACTAGCTCTAGCAAATCAACCAATTGATCTCTCCCCTTCCACCCCATTTAAGTTTCTTTTCCATTTTAATTGCATGACCAAATGACATAACATTACTCAAAAACTAGGGGATCCATCAGATAAAAAATGAGCTTCATGTGCCCACGGGTGCCATGGCACCTTTGTCTTTGTGTTTATTGGATTTTCCACTTCACATTTACATAAAGCTGACATGTAATAATCAAACAAGATAATTATTCAAGTAAAAACTTTGTTAAAGCTCTACAATTGGTGGAAAAAAAATCGGTATTCAAAGAAATACAAGCTGTTGTTTCACTTGGAGCATTGCAACAAATAAGATCATCAAGTAGAAAGAGAGAAAACCAGCTTACTCAGAATATTTCCGACAGCAATCAAGCAATCTATTCACATTGACATTATCTTCGTTAGGGTCACTTGTCATGTTAGTCTCTTCAGCAGAGTCGTTTGAAGCAATCCATTGGGTTAAAATACAGATCATCCTTCTAAGCTGTCACAAAGGTTAAGGGAAACATAATATTGAGAGACAAGGCAATTTCAGTAAGTATAAGCCAAGGCAGTTGATAGAAGAAACCATATGAGCCTAACCAAGTACTGAAAGTTCCTAGATCCAAATATGTCATTGTCTCTGCAAGGATACGGCTGTACTTACAGCATTTGATTTTGTGCAATAAGTGGTCAAGCCCTCCTTATGCCCTTTGCTGGAGTCATCTAATTGGTGGTCGAGAAGATCATCTTCAATCAGATCAGATTTGCTTACAAGAACTGAGACATACTGAGAGAGACTTGATTGACTCATCTCATTTTCCTGAACATGAAATAGCAACCTTGCAATGATGCTCCAGAGTGCACTCCGGGCTTCAAGATCATCCGAAGCAAAAGGAAATATCTCAAGCAGGCCCCGTAAGAAAGGCAGATCTGGATGGATCTAAAAGTCACTTTTAATTCTAATAGAAGTTATAAAAAAAAAAAGTATGCAAAGATGATGGCATTAGGAAAAAATTTGCAGATAAGAAACATCAATAATTTACCCTGTGAGATCTCTGAAGCCAAATCAAATACATCAGAAAGAATATTTGCAATCAGTACTGCAGCAGTAACACAAGAGCTGGCAACCTGCAGAAGAGATATCAATCAACTCAAAAAGCCCATTACAAAATATTCACAGGTTCTACTGATGCACAGTTTTCTTATGATGAGGATCTTTTTTTTTTTTTGCTAGAGGCTAATAGTACAATACTTACGGTATCCAATAAATTTCTTTAGTAGTAAGGGCAGACAACTCCAAAGTTCAAAAGATATAGAATAGTCAAGAATCAAACATTCAGCAAACTACCAATTATCAAAACATTATCTGGAAAGGGTGAAATGAACCAGCACTACCAAAAATTACACTTATCCTATATCTATATAATATACCAGTATTTTACGATTTTAAGCAAGCTAAAATGTACCTCAACTTTTTCAGGGAGTTTGACCATGTCACAAGCCAGTCTAAAAAGTTCCTTATTTGAACAGATTTCTTGAGAATAACCATCTATAGCAGAAAGAGCTTCAATTGTGCGAAGGACTACATCAAGAATTGGGTACCTGCAATTGTATGAAAATGAAGAACAAATGCAGGAAAGAAATTACTATCCAAAAATACAAACATTATAATATTTGCAACTAGTCATCAGTGTGTTTGGGACTAGGGGACTGCATATGCCCAGGTACTACTCAGGTGCTCAAAAATCTCCAAACACCTCATTAGCCGAATGAAAAGAAAAAAGAAAGAAAAAAATCGCTGTAATTTATCTCAATAAAAGCATCAGGAGGCAATATAAACCCCGTATGGCCATAAATTGCAAAGTTGAGTAATTAACAATTTTCTTGGGTTACAAAAATCATGTAAGATAGATTAGTAACTCATTGAAAAAAGATAAATTATCTTTGTAAATAATCATAAAACCATATATTATACAAAGACTAAAGCATTAAATATCCGATGTCCACCTACCAGCCACTATAAGTGACTTTACCTTACCCTTATAATTGGATTTTTAAACAAAAATTGCTAAACAAGTACATTTGAAAATTCAGAAATTCAAAACAATAACACATCATATATACTGTGCTTAAGTTACCGAATATAGGTTATGTAACATAGTTTTTGGCCATTGATTGTTGGGCACGTGCCAGAAATTCCATGGCCAGCCAAGCTTTCAAACATGGGCTCCAGTGATGCATATTGACTAGTCCAGCTCCCATGGCACATTCAAATTATTCACAACAATGGCCAACTGAGCCAGATCACTTGATTCTCTTTATAGAAATGTAAAATTGCGAATTGAACAAAGACACCAAATCTTACTAACAGCAGTTCATATAGGAGTCATTATTTAGTCATGGATCTCTAGATCCCTAGTTATATTCCTTTACAGCAATGAAACACAGGAACAGTAAACAATGGCAGGGAAAACTAGCAAGATACGGTTTTTGCTTCCTTAGACTCATAAATTACAGGCAGAGAGCTATACTTAAATCATGTGGACTAAATGTATTACTGGTATTTGGTGAATAAGATTCATGTAGGACATGACTATTATTTTGTTCTACTAGACTATAAGGTGCTTAATTGCTAAAAGATAGCAAATTACAATAGTAGCAATACTTAAAAGAAATTGCAAATACAATGAGATAATTGCTTGACTAAACCATTGCAAGCTACAAATATATCAGTTGTCATTTTTTTTTTTTAAAAAAAAAGGAACCTTGATCTACCAAATATACATTGTCACCCATTTGAATATAGAGTGAAGCTGTACCTTTCAGGTATTCTTTCACTCGTTAATTTGCTCATCTCAAAAGTCAAGAGATTAATCAATAAACTTGGTAATCCCAGCTTCATCAAAGGTGGAAGAAGAACATGCACAACTTTTGGTTGACTTTCAATGACGGCTAACAATAGTCCAACACTCTGTTCAAAAAAGAAAACCTCTTCAGCCAATGAAAATTAATTTAAAATTCCAGTTGAATTTTTTTTTAAGAAGGAAAATTTATTAAAAGCGCAAGGGGGCACAACTCAAAATACACATGAAGTATACAAGAAAAATGCCCAGCAAGATCAGGAACAGGGGGAAAGAGAACAAATATCTACAAATTTAGAGAGGCCTCAAAAAAAGCATTAACAGAGATCTACTCAATGAGAGGTTTCAGGAAACAAAGCTGTATATCCAAGCTTGTCTTCTCACATTCCTTTCTTTCTAGATGCACCACATTAAACAGGAAAGGATTACATTCCAAATAACATTAAGATCCTTTTGACTAGACCTTCTTTTTCCAACGCACCAAGAGCTCCACCACCTGTCTTGGCTCCAAACATCCTATAGACCAAGTTCCACAAGTCTCTCGCAATATCACAATGAATTCCTGTTGAATTATCCTACAAGGTCTGCTTCTAAGTCGAGCGCCATAGCCCTTAACTGTGCGTAATACCCACCAGCTTAGCGGAGCTCTGCCTCTACTTTCTCATATTTCCCGGCTTTCAATACTTCATAGAGCTTTTATATATATAGTACATTTTGAAAGAAACAAAAAAAAAAACAAAATAACAAAATAACAAAAAACAAAATAAGAGAAAAAAAAAAGTGAGAATATATGATAATTTATTTTTTTTCAAAATCATAAGATCAGTCATAATTTTATTGACATTAATTACTTCAAATTTAAAAAGTATTATAGTAAAAAAAAAAAAAGTTTTGTTAAAACACATTCTTTATCCTTCTCCCATCTAATTTTTTTAATAAACAACCATGAGAGTTTGAGACACCTTCACCTATGTGGGTCCTACAAATTGAATAGCTAAAAAAAACAAAATTGAATGGGAAAATAACATGAGAATGACATATAGAATTTTTCTTAGAGTATAATTGAATTTGTAAAACTCAATGAGCGAGTTTCACAATTCTATAGTGAATTGTGAAAAGATAACAATACTAATAGATGATGTGTCAAACAAGAGTAATGGTACACCATTAATTAACTATTTGGAGTTGTTACAAAAAAAAAAAAAATGTACTTGGAGTAATTACCTTTTTCCCGCATTTAATAGTGAACTGTTAATCTTATTGTCTGACCTTACCAAATTATCATTTTCTTCTCAAAACTCTCATTTCGTCAGTCAAACCCATTAAATTGGATGAAGTATTATATTTTACATGTTGAATCAATGACTAAGAAAATCCAGAGATGAAGCCCATGTAACTAACGTAGGGGAGCTCTCTATGGTTCTAGCAAAGAGTTATGAAGACGGTGATGATGCTGATTTTGGGGTTGCTAAACGTGGACGATTGGGTATTGATGAAATTGAAATTTTTAATGGATCGGGATTGGCGGAGGTGAGTCCCCCGCCATAATGAATATTCTAAGTTGGAACTGTCGAGGGCTTGGGAACCCTCGGACAGTTCAGGAACTTCGCCGTTTGGTGAAAGAAAAGAAACCCAAAATAGTCTTTTTTATGGAGACTAAGGCTCGTGCAAAAAGAATGGAAATAGTGAGGTCGCAGTTGGGGTTTGAACACATGTTGGTGGTTGATAGTGTGGGAAAAAGTGGAGGGTTGGCCGCTTTGGATGTCGAATCCGAGGAAATTCAAAACTATAGTCGCCGACATATTAATGCGACGGTGTGTTATTCTCCAATGAATATGGCTTGGAAATTCACCGGTTTTTATGGTCATCCGGATGCTAGCAAGAGAATGGAAGCATGGAATTTGCTTCGTTTTATTGCACGGATGGAACCTTCTCCATGGTTTTGTCTTGGTGATTTTAATGAGATACTTAGCCTTGATGAAAAATATGGTGGAAACGGGCGACAAAGGGGTCTCATGGAAAATTTTCAAAGGACTTTGGATGATTGTGGATTGTCGGAATTGGGGTACCGAGGTCCCAAGTTTACATGGAACAATGGCAAAGAAGGGACAGAATTTATCAAGGAGCGACTCGGCAGTAGTGGTCGCCAATAAGTGGTGTGAAGCATTCCGGAGGTGGAGGTTGTTATTGGGCGGCCATTTGCTGGATCACTCCCTTTGTCGGTTTTTGTTGGGCCAAAATGAGGGTAAGTGCGAAGACCACGAAATTTCAAGTATGAAGCTGGATGGGAACTTCATAATAGGTGTGACAGATTATAGAAAACTCGTGGAAGGGACCAACAATGACCCATTGGATAAAGCTACTTCATAATATGGAGGGTGCAAAATGGCAACACGATGGCGAGAATGGAGGTTGGTAAGCCAAACCGAGTTTTGTGGAGCAATGCCATAAATTGGCATCTTTACAAGGGATGAGAATGACCATGATGGGGACAAGCCTTGGGTGTTCAACGAGACCTTCAAGTGCATTTGGAACAAGAGGAATTAAAATGGAGGCAACGGGCAAAATAAATTGGCTAAGCCATGGCGACAAAATTGAAGTTCTTCACGCATGTGCAAACCAACGTCGGGTGAACAATATTAGCAAAATTAAAGATGAAGGTGGCAGGCTATGGGAGTCTCAGGAGGAGGTTGGGGGTTTTTGTCAATTATTTTCAAAGCCTGTTCTCAACTGGTGGAGAGGTAGATTATGAAGACTGCTTGGGAGCTTTGGAGGGGCGAATTACAGAGACTATGAATGAGTCCCTTGTACGACCATTTGTGGAGGAGGAGGTTCGGACTGCTCTCTTCCAAATGGCCCCACTAAAAGCCCCAGGTCCAGATGGATTCAATGCCGGTTTTTTCCAAAAACACTGGGACATCGTGGGAACTGAGGTTTGCAATGCTATTCTGTTTTCCCTTAATAATGCTGTGATTGACAAAGCACTGAACTCCACATATATTGCACTTATTCCAAAGGTAAAAAATCCGACCTCTGTCACGGATTTCAGACCCATAAGTTTGTGCAATGTCATGTATAAAATTATCTCTAAGGTGCTAGCTAATCGACTCAAGTCGTTGTTACCCCATCATCTCTCCATTTCGAGTGCCTTTATTCCTCGATGTTTGATCTCGCATACAACATTTTGGCTGCCTATGAAACACTACACACAATGCAGACTCGTATGAGGGGTAAGAAAGGTTATATGGCAGTTAAAATAGACATGAGTAAGGCATATATGACAGGTTGAATGGGGCTTTTGGAGGCGGTAATGAGGAGGTTGGGTTTTGCGCCATTATGGATAAAGCTTGTGATGATGTGTGTTTCTTCACGCACTATGCTGTCTTGGTGAATGGTATACCCTGAAGTATTGTCCCCACAAGGGGTATTCGACGGTGATCCCATTTCGCCATACTTATTTTTGATGTGTGGAAGTGTTAAGTTCTATGTTGTCTAGAGTGATGGAATGGGTGCATTGAAAGGGCTCCTACGAGGAGGGGCCACGACTTAATCATTTATTCTTTCGACGATAGTTTTCTTTGTTTTGTCGGGCAGATTTGGATCATTGGAACAAATTATCCACTCTTCTTCATACTTATGAATTGGCCTCGGGACGGGAACTCCTCCAAGACAGCTATATACTTTAGTCGCAATACACCTCCAGGCGAGGCGACGACAAATCCTTGATGTGTCGGGCATCCCGAGTTCCCAAAGATACGATACTTATTTGGGGTTACCACTTTGGTGGGAAAATCTACTAAAGAATTCAAGGGCATTGTCGACAAAGTGTGGTTCGCGTCTCAAGATTGGAAACTCAAACTTCTATCCCAAGGGTCGGGAGATTTTGCTCAAGGCGCTTATACAAGCCATTCCAACATCGTATGAGTGTGTTCTGCTCCCTAAAACATTGTGCTCTAGAATTAATACCCTTATGCAAAATTTTGGTGGGGAAATTGGTATTCATTGGATGAAGTGGAGCAAAATGGGGGTATCTAAATCTCGTGGAGGAATGGGCTTTAGGGATCTTAAATGTTTTAATAAGGCCTTCTTGCTAAGCAATCCTGCGGTTGTGGCAAACGCAGATAGCTTAGTCTCTCATGCAAGGAAAATACTAAAATGGATCCATTCTAGAAGCAAAAATGGGTCATAATCCCTCTTATGCATGGAGGAGTATATTGAGCTCCTGTGATCTTCTCAAGGAGGGTTTGTATTGGAGAATTGGGAATGGGGAAAAGGCTAAAATTTGGGGCGATAAATGGGTCCCTCTCAGACTACTTTTACTATCCACTCACCACCTCGGGTCCTTAGTCATGAGGCCAAGGTGGTTGAGCTTCTGGATAGAGACATAAATGGTTGGAACAGAAATTTGTTGGAGACTCTGTTTTTTCCAGAGGAGGTGAGGGCAATTCTGTCTGTTGCTATAAGTCCACATCGCGAAGACACGTTGTGTTGGAAGGGTACAAAGAACGGCACGTTCACGGTCAAAAGTGCATACCATATGGCAAAGATGAAGGAAAATCAGGAGCAGGCTGAGAGTTCTAGAAGAGATGAACCCCCTCAGATGTGGGGTGCAATGTGGAGGCTCCCAATTCCTAATTCTGAGAAGAACTTTTTGTGGAGAGCATGCCATGAAATCCTTCCCACCAAGGTAAGTTTACATAAGAGAAAGGTAGTTAGTGATAAGTTGTGTCCCATATGTGGAATAGGGGAGGAGACTTGCTTCCATATCTTGTGGGACTGCCCTCTACTAGGGATGTATGGAGTGGAAGTTTGAAAAATTTCAAAAGTTCTTTTCGTAATAAACCTTCAAGCACTAGTAGCCGAGATGTTCCAAATCAGAAGAGGAGGAATTGTGCGGTTTATTGGTATTGCACGGAGAATTTGGTTTAGAAGAAATGAGGTTGTCCATGATGGCCCTTTATGCATCCGAAAATTCTGCTTCAACAAGCTAGAGAAGCTTGGGATCTTTTATTGCAGCAAATAATAAATTGCCTCAAAATATCAATCTCAAAAACCTGATGGGGTTAGTAGTGGGTGTAGCCTTTAAGGTGGCGCTTAGCTACTAACTATTCCAAACCACCGTGAGAGGTTGTGTTTTGGTTGGGTGGGTCATTGAGTTTTTATCCAGAGAGTTGTTTTGTTCTTTTACGAGATGTATTGGAGGTTTTGTCCTCTGTTATTGATTTATCTATATGAATGAAGATTATCCTTTTCAAAAAAAAAAAAAAAAATTAACACCACTACAAAAGTTTATATTTCTAGCTATTTGGGGGTGGTTTGATCACACCAACCCCAAGGTCAATTATAGCGTTTGGCCAAGCCATGCTCTCTTGGTTTTTTTTTTTTTTTAATTTTTAATTTTTTTTCGAGTTTATAAGGATATTTGCATCTTATTGAAAAACAACTTATGGTTATTTTGAGAAGTGCTAGAAATCCAAATAAATGAACCCAGAAAAATTTCTAAATTGATGTGGCAAAGGTTTTTAAATTAAATATATAAATATAAAATGCTCTCTCCTTTATTTGCCACTCATGATTTGCCACGCCAGTTTGAAAATTTTTCTAAATTTATTTGTTTGACTTTCTAACACTTAACCTACCTAGATTTACTAGAGATATATAGTATAACCTTTTATGACAAGAGCTATGTATAGTATGCTAAATAATTGATCTGGGATGCGATATTTTATCTTTTATTAATGCAAAATATTTAATTTTGATCTAAGAGTTGCTCCTCCATATATGCACTACAAAAATTTGGCAAAATAGTAACACGTGGATCGTGAGTCCGTGACATTTTAAGAAGAAAAAAATAGCCTTTATTTAATTAGAGACGTTTGAATAGTAATATTTTACAAATATTCTTAAATATAGTGACTAAAACAAAAATTAGAGACATTTGAATAATGAAAACTAGGATACTTTGGGTAGATGAAAGAGTGCATGCAATTGCAGGCACTGAATTAAAAAAAAAATACAATAAATTAATTTAGAAAGAAAAAGAATTGAGAAGAGAAAATGCTTCAGAAGTCAAGAAAGAATATCACAGGGGGGACACATGTCATGATCTCCAGACTCAACGAAA
Organism: Carpinus viminea; assembly: GCA_013348765.1. Taxonomy (NCBI): domain Eukaryota; kingdom Viridiplantae; phylum Streptophyta; class Magnoliopsida; order Fagales; family Betulaceae; genus Carpinus; species Carpinus viminea. The sequence continues at coordinate 44,803,461 of CP054668.1, read as the reverse complement.
TCCACTACAAATACTCGTAGCAGGCTCCTAGAAAAAAAAATATTTTGCTTTGTATTTTGAGCTGAAAGTGTTATTCAACAACATTCTTCTTTTCCCGCGCAGAAACGAAACCCTAATCCAAATTGCTGATTGCAAATTGCTGTTCATCGGAATTGTTGTTGCTCATCGTCTGAAAAAATCACAAGTTTACAATAACTGAGAAGTGGGTTCTTCGATCGATGGGCATTTCGTCGGGGGCTACGGCATCATCCAAGTGGGTCATTCATCATATTAAAACCTTTTTCTTTTCCTTTTATTTCTAATTCTTTTAACGCTTAAAAATTGAATTATGGGATTCTTGGATTTGCGATAGTTCTTGATATAGTTTCTTTTTGAATTCTTGATTGTGTGGGTGAATGGTGATGAATAAATACACTCTTTCCTCCGTAAGACCAGTGGCTTGTACCACTTTGACTAATTATTAGATTTACTATTAATCAATAACAAATCAAGAAATTTAAAAGGAAACTAATTATTTAATTAAGACTATGAATTAAGACTACTTTCCCAGTATTTCTAGGGTTTTCTCTTAAATTAATGGAAATGGTCACTCTGCGTGCGTTGAACTAGAATTCTCCTCCCCTCCCCCACCCACACCCTATGTGCCCCCCACCGGCTACTGCTTGAGATCAGATCTACTGCTTTTTAATTTTGAGTTTTTGAGCTTAGATCTACTGCTTTTTTGTTTGAGTTTTTTAGCTCAGATCTACTGCTATCTCTCAATCACAACCGTCCACATGCCTCTCCATCACCTTCTACGGTCTATATTCTTCATCCTCTTCCATCCTCTTGCCTCCACCCTCGCGCGTGTACCACGCGCGCCACCATGATGCGGGTGGTAAACACACGCCTCCGCTATTGATTTTATTTTTATTTTTATTTTCACTTCACTAGTATTGAAAAGTAATTTATTGTTGCCTTTTTGCATTGATTCTTAAAGTCTCATAAGCCTTTTATTGCAAATGATTATTGCCTTTTTGCTTTGCATTAGCATTTAACACTCTGTAGAATTTTGCAAAGATCCGGTGTTGACTCGATGTCTTTGCCATTTATGCCTTTTATTGCAATTGATTAGTGCCTTTTTGCTTTGCATTAGCATTTAACACACTGTGTAGAATTTTGCAAAGATCCAGGTGCTGACTTGATGTCTTTGCCCTTTAGTTCTTGCAGGAAGAGGAAGTCTCGAAGTAGACAAGATACAGCTTTATCGGTTGCTGAGACCCTCGCCAAGTAGGAAGAGCATAATGCCCAACTGGAGTCTTGCAATAATGAGATAAAAACAGCTCGTAAAGCTCCAGGAATTGGATCGAAGAAGGGCTGCATGAAGGGGAAAGGAGGACCCGAAAACTCATCATGTAAATACAGAGGTGTAAGGCAGCGGACATGGGGTAAATGGGTTGCTAAGATTCGTAGGCCAAAGGGACAAAAGCTGTGGCTTGGCAGTTTTGAAAATGCTATTGATGCTGCATTGTCTTACGATAATGCTGCAAGAGCAATGTATGATCCTTGTGCCCGCCTCAACTTTCCAGATGGTTTTTCAGCAACAACCCCATCAAGCTTCTGTTCAACAACAACTCCGGCAAGCTCAGATTTTACAAATTACTCTGAAGATATAAACAAAAACTTGTTTCCCCCAATTTAAGAAACGAGGATGAGGAAGATGAATGGAGCAGTAATACTTTGAATGCTACAGTCACTAAAGCTGATATTGCCACACCAAATAGTACACAGCAAGCATAAGAAGGAAATGATGAGTGGTGTAACATTGAACAAGAATCAAGCGGTTTTTGGGATTTGGGACAAGAGTATTCAACGAATGAAATGTGGTCTTCGGAGGAAATTGATGCTCTCTTGGAAAGAAATCCAATCCATGATATTGAATCCGTATTAGGTCATGATGCTAGCCAGTTTTGGTTCTCTGCCGTTGAGAGTATGAATGATATGGAAGCAGATGCATTCCTGAATTTTTAGGTTTGAGTAAATATATACGTTACATAGGCAGGTAGCTAGGGTATTAGAATTATTTTGGATTATGAGGCGGATAGATATGCAGAGACTCATATTGCTGATTGAGCTGATTCTTTAAGGGTTTTAGATTAGGGAATTGGCTTCATTTTTTGTATAACAATTATACCACTTTAGAGTACATCATATTCAATTGAATGATAAACAAAATGTATATATGATTAACAAATTTTTTGCTATGCATTTTTGTTGGCTTACTGCTTTGATTTACTGCATAATTTTTTGATTGGGAATCTTCCATTCTTCTGCTCTATTCCTACTTTTCCAATGATATGGATGTTATCTACTTATCTGCGTGTTATTACAGAAATAGATATAAATATTTCTTGTCATATGTATGGCTTCTCCTTCTTCCAAGTGAATGATTTGTATGATCTCAGCGAGTTTGATATGAAGAACAAGAATGCTAATTTGTTATTAAGGATTTAAATTCAGATTTGGCTATTAATTCAATATGCTTGTTTTTACTGTCTATGACTCAAAATTCCTCTCAGATTTTCTAACTTCAGTTTACTGTAACCTCATAGAAATATGGTATATGTGTTTTCTTTTTAATTTCACGATCATATTATTAATGTTTTCAAATTAGTGTATTTTGGGGTTAAATTAATAAAATTAGTGTCTTCTTTTTAATTTATTATGACCATGTTGATGCACACTGCACACTAACAAAGTAACTCAAAAAATGGCATTTAACCCAAAAGAATAAGATAAGCAGCATAAGGAAAGGAAAGTTTCCCTCATATGATTTCAAAATTGTCAAAACTATATATGCATGTTATCCCTATAAAAATCCACCCTAAATCTGTTTGCAATTTATTAGGATCCGTTTGTTAAACCCTTTTCTCCTCCCCTCAATACTATTCATTTCATTTTTCTTCAAAAAAGTCAACATTAAATCATTCTCACTTTTTTATTTTATTTGGTTATTTATATCTCATAATTTACTTTTTATTATTATTCAAATAAAAAAATCAATACAAAACAAAATATTTTAACTTTTTTAAACCAAACATTTTTTTTTTCACGTTAATCCACGTCAGCTACAATAACAAGGGATAAAAGGGTTTAACAAACAAAGCCCACGGATGGCTCAGAATTTCACCATTGAATATTTTTCTTGAATGTAAACAAAACAATGGTGAAACAAAAAAGTGTATGAAGCTCAGTAGCATTACTTGTTCAATTCCGAAACTTGAACCTGGTGCACCATTTTATAAGAAGCTCTTCAACAATGGCATCCATTCGGGTACCAATTCCTCCCCAAACCAACATGTGCCCATAATCTCCCACCCTCGAACCGCTTACTTCATGCACAGCCTTGAACCCAATTCTAGTGTAGAATCTAACAAGCTGGACGTCCAATATATATATATATAAATATTTTATTTCCAAGAGATTTTAGATTAAAATAAAATAAAATAAAAACTCAAGTGAAATAATTAGGGGTGAAAAGATCGAATGGTTTTAACTGCTCACTAGCCGTTAACCACTTTAAAGGTAGTTTGAAAAAACAACTAACTGCCTTTATGTATGTATATATATATGAAACGACGTTGTTTTTGTGTTTAAATGTATATAAAAGTCAAGAAATGATGTCGTATGTAGTAGGGTATTGTCGTATTACCATAAAAACGATGTCGTTTTGATTTTTTAAATTTTGTTTATTATTATTATTTTTTAAAAGTTAACAATTATAAATGTTATTAATAACTAACCACCGGTTAATCACATAGGTGGTTAGTGGATTTTATTAACTGTTTAGACGATTGCAGTTAACTATTTTAGCCAATAACCACTAACCTGTAATACATTTTCACACCGAGAAATAATTATGAAAATCTCATTTCGGAGTAAAAAACTAGTATTATATTACTAATGGATTCCAAAACTTAAATTAATAAAAAAAAATAGTAAATTTAAGGGTAAATTCCTCGCAATATGCAAGGCTAAATTAAATTTTTCAACTTAAATTTTGATACCATACTAAATTAAAAAATAATTTTGAGTATTACAATATAGATTAAAAAAATAAACAGCAAAAATTGAAGAAAAAAATAGTTAGTTACTCTATTAAATTCCTAACTGTTTAAAAAATTAATAAAAAAATAAATTTAATTATTTTAATTAAAACTATATCTTCTATCATTATTTTCACCCATTGAAACGGTGTGAACAGAGGAGACTAAATTCAAGAAAAGCAGATAAGGTAAAAGACATGAACCTTAGAATGGTAAAGATCGGAGTCATTGATGGCCAGTAACTCAGCTGTCTTGCAACCACAATCATATCCATACCTGACGGCGACAGCTCCGATGAACAAACCGATCCCAAAGATAGATTTCTCCATGCCCACTGTCTCTCTTCTCAATCTAATCGAGTCCAGGTGAAGAATTCTCCCTCTCACCCACACCCTTATCAGTCCCTCAGCCTTCCCAAGATCTTTCTGGGTTTCCAAGCTCTTTGCCGTGATTCTGAAAAAGGGTCCCAGAGTTTGGAGCTGGAGGTCGACCTTCTGGGCTCTTGACGCCTTCAATATCTCTGACATGGTTGGTATTGTGGCCTCCGTCTCTTCCTTTCTGTTTTCATGTAATTTTGATGTGATTTGGGTTGTTGGGATGATGGAAAGAGATTTGATGTGGGTTCTGGTTGGGATTGTGAGATGATTATGGTTTTGTAAAGGGGATGTGGAGCTTGGAAGTGTGCTTGTTATTGCCATTTCTGATTATTCTGTGGAGCTCTGTGAGCTTGAGGCAACCCAGATAACTCCAGGAAGAAGAGGACACTGAAAGCCGTTAATTGAAGGGATCAAATTTTTCTTTTGAGAAATTTCCAAAACCCCTCGGGTTTAAATATATATATATATATATATATATATATATATATATATAATAGATGATCTGTTAAAAAATTAAAAAAAAAAAAGAAAGAAAGAAAGAAAAGAAGAAGAAGAAGTGAAAACGAGTATCAAATCTAGATTTAAATGTTTAAATTTATTATTTGAAAATAAAAATTGGAATGGAAGCTGTATGGCGTTGTCAAGACCACATGTCCTTTCCCATCTAAACAACTAATTTTCATTGCACTATCAATCAATGGTTTAAATCATCTACTTGATAATATAAACATACATCGATATATATATATATATATACACATATATATTTGACGATGAAGAAGGAAGATGGAGATTCCTATAAGAATACTGCAACAATTATAGTTGGCATCCAAGTAGTATCTTTCATACATATAATTCCTACTCTCTAGGAGTCTTAGGTACATGTGTCATTCTATTATTCATGTGTCATTGTAGTAAATTAGATTTATGTTGGAAAAATTTCCTAGTCAACAAGAGTACTCACCATTATCTCAACATTTAGAGTGATTTTCTTCTAGAGTTTTAAACATGTTTGGCTATCTGTTTTTATTTACGAGCTTTAAATCCAATGAGACAGTCATATTGTTGCATTATAGCAACTCAACAAATTTTTAATATTTAATATAAAAAATTACTATGCCAATATTTTAAAATAATAAAGGTTCATTAGAGGCTCTCTCTTCTTGAGCCAATGCCACTCTAGTGGTCTCTTTCTTGTCTTGCAATTACACATCGTTCTTTTGTGTTGGTTCCTCTCTTTAGTACAGTCTCTATATATAGCTGACTACAATAATGTTCTTTCGTTTCAGCCCTTTCCAGTGGTGGTTGTTGGTTTCAAGTGGGGATTCAGATAGGTTCGCCTTAATCTATGCCTATTTTGCTTCTGTAATTGTCTTGAGTGGCCCTTTGACAGGAATGGGTCACTTGTTTGACCAATTTCTATTTTTTGTAGTATTGTTACACTGTTTTAGTTTGCTTCGGATATGTTGTTGAGAAGCGTACCCCATTTTCGTCTTAGGATCACTTACTTCTTCCTTTCGGATTAGGAATGTGAAGGATCCTCCCATGTAACCCTTTCTTTATTCAATTAAAAAAAGTACACATTGTCTGATTAATATTTTAAAATAGAAAAAACTCCATTGTAAACTTAGGCCTTTAAAAAATATTGTGGGACGTAAATGTGAAAAATAATGTTTTCTTTGGAAAAAACTTGAGAATACAACACAAAAGACAAAAAACAATTAAGTTGTTAATGTAGAGGGCGCGCAATAGGTTCACATACGACATTTGCCGATGCTATCATGCTACAATGAAGAGCTAGCTACCAACAAAGTTGTGTTATATATAATTAATATTAGTCTTTCATAACTTGAACTTTTCTAATTCCACCCATTTAGCTAGCTAGGATCTTAATATGTCATTCGGCAATGCCGTCCATAGACGGTCCATTCGGCATTTGCCACACTTGTTTGACTTATAAATACCCACAACTACAAATTTCTCTCAACAAAAAGATCAATCAATCAATCTGAGTAGTTAAAGAGAGCTTCTGATTGCAATGGCCTTCACCAAATTCATCGTCCTAGCCATCTTAGCAGTTCTTGTCCCTCTTCCATTTTGGGCACGGAGTTCATGGTTGGTGATGACAAGGGTTAGACCATCAACTTTGACTACCAAAATTGGGCTAAAGGAAAGGAGTTCCATGTCGGTGACAAACTTGTAAATTATCTCTACAAACTTCATCTCTTAATTCACTAACTTCATCAAGGCGGCAGTATTATTGAAGCATATTTGCAGACGGTTTGACCGAAGAAATCAACTTCTTGGTGCAGTTTTTAAGTACCCATCAGGAGCGCACACTGTTGTTAAAGTTAATGGCACTAACTTCCAACAATGTGCGATACCGACACCGGATTTGATTACCCTAGCAACCTCAGAAAATAAATGGTACATTTGTGGTGTTGCCAAGCATTATGACGTTGGAAATCGATCAGAAGCTTACCATCACAATGTCTGAAAACAATTCGTCAGTAGCATTTGCACCCATGTGGATGATGGCCATTTTTTTGGGCATCCTTACTGTAGGATCTAGATTTAACCATATGGGCCTCGTAGCCCATATGGAGAACAAGCCCAAGTAAAGGCCTGACAAATTGTTCATCATTCGGCTCGTCTAGAGATTGTTCCCGATTAACGAATGTTCGGATTTCCCGAGAATCAGCCTTCCAGTCATAAGTTGACAAGATCCTCGGATCTGCCAAGGATCCCTTCTGTCGATTATGCTGACATCATCAAGTCCCTATAAAAGGATAGTTCCACCCACACTTCCAAGGTATCCAATACTTTTTCCAGTTCATCTGTTTTCTCCAAGTTATCCAATTATCTTTGGAGTTCACATACTGACTTAGGCATCGGAGCTTCCATCGCCGAGATACCACCGGCCGCTCTTATCTTGTTTTGTCTCTTTTGCAGTTATATCAACCCATACACCAAACACATCATCAACCTTCTGACGAATAGAAATTCACCACGTCATCATCGGAAAACTGTGTTCTAACACTTATGATGGTGATGGTTTAGTATTGGAATGCTTTGGAAAAATATCTCACTATTGTTTTGTAGGGTTTCGAATTCACAGTTTTCATTGAATTGAATTCCCTATTGGATTGTAATGCTACCTCCTATATAATAAGACATTTACTAATGCCAGATGTTTTGTGCATGCATGCAAAATTACCATACAGTCAGCAAATGGGGCTTAGGCAATTTACTATTATAAACTATAAAGGGGTAGTGAAAGTCACTTGGCGATTATTAACCGCTACCAATAAATAACTACCCGAATAACTAAAAATAACTGCAATTAATTAATTGGATAACCACTTGCATGGATGTCTAACAGGAACGGAGGAAGGAGGGTGGCTTCTATAGGCCATGGCCACCCCCAACTCATAAGGAAAAAATAATAATTTATAAGGTTTTTTTTCTTTTTTCTTTTTTCATATGGCCATAACAACACAATTTTTTGGCCTTGAACTCTGCTATCTGATATCTAATATATAAGTAGTATAAGAAACTTGACAACATAGCTCGATCCTAAACGACCCCTCCGCCCTCATCACTCTGTACACGTGTCATGGTTATCGACCGTCGATCTTCCTGAACCCTCCTCACGGAAAACCGAGTCGACCGGCACACCGGGCATGTCATGTTCGACGACAGCCACATGTCGATGCAGACGGGGTGAAACACGTGCTTGCAAAAGGGTACCATCTTCACGGCGTCTTTCTCTTTGAACTCGTTGAGACAAATCGCGCAGTCGTCCCTCTGGTCCTTGGCGTCCCCACAGTAAGAGTGGACCGGCAGAGCCCGAATTATCACCGGGTCCACCCCTATGCTCAGGTTCGACCTGGTTGGAAGATCCGACGGCGGAGAAGACGTAGTTCTTTCCAAGCCACGTCTACGTGACTCGGCGTCGGAGTCTATGGCAGTGTTACGCCGGCGGATGTAGATGCAGATGCTGATGCAGCCCGCGAAGAGAAGTGCAACGAGGACGTTGACCAGTACGGCGATCAGTAAGTCAGCCAGCGAGCGCTGGTAGAAAGCAGACATCGGCAAGCTTTGTCCGGACGGAGGTGATGGAGTTGTTGTAGTGGGTTGGAGAGGAGGGAGCGACTGGGTCAGTGGCTTGCGGTTGTGGGTTCCATTCCTATTAAGAAAACAGTTTCTGAATCGGAAAAAACAAAAAACGAAACAAAACAAAACAAAAAACTGAGAATGTTTGTGTAAGCTAGGTTTTTGTTGGAGAGAGACATGAGTGGTCATGGGTTTTCTAAAGGAAGAAGATTAATCTGAGGGTGAGGGTTTATATGCATATATACCTTTTAGGTATTCGTATTCCAATCATTTTCTTATATTATCTGGTAGAGTATATCATGGGTTCAAGAATAATAGTCACAATATAAGACTATTACCGACTTACAATCGAAGATTATCACTTAGTCAAATTTGAAAATTATCACTAAATTATAGGTAAATAGTTAAAGATTATCATCTAGTTAGAGTAGAAGTCTATTTATGTTTAACATAATTCATCTATAAACAATAACACTCTACTCACTTGGGTGTCTTGCGAGTTGCATTTCGAATGCCATAAAAAGATTTGGCTTTTTTCATGAACATCAATTAGTTTTTAAATGAGATTGTCAAAGACCTGATCTAATAAATAATATCATAACTTTCGAATATCAACATATTTACGTGTGAATATCTATCACCTAAGCGTACTTCTTTAATATGGATTACGACCATAGGTGTGAATGGTCTGTTTACGAGTTCAAATTTTTTTTTTTTTTTTTTTTCCCCTCTATGATAAGCACAAGAAATTACGATATTAATTTCACCAACTATAAGGGAATATATCTTTGATGACCAATACTACTACAAGAGTTATGGTTGTCGCCCAAATAGTATTATCTTTCATACATATATATAATTACTATTCTTTATGGGCATGGCTCATGAGGTGTACATAAAAGAATTTGTATTAGGTGAATTTGTAAAGATAAATGATTGCTTATAAGTGTACGTCATCATTTCGCTCATATCATCTTACAAATTAACGATTAAATTCGTAGACTTATGTAGACCTCACTTATATATAAGTTAATGGTAGACCCTACAAATCCAATTGTTTATTTATTAAATTTGTAGAAAAATATGAAAAATATATTGACAAAATATTGACCCAATCACTTCTCATTCGTAAATTATTTTTTTGTTGGAAAATTTTCCTAGTCAACAAGAGTTACAATTATCTCAAAATTTTAGAGTGATTTTCTTCAATATTTTTAAAACATGTTCAGCTATACTTTTCTATTTATTGGGCTTCAATAGTTTCGAATTGAATCTTCAAATCGTGCTCAATTATAAGACATTATTTTTATAATATTTAATATAATTTATTATGTAAATATTTTAAAATTAGACTACTCGATTTTAACTAATTGCCTTAACCATCAAAGACATTCCAATTGTTTCCTGAGCCTGCACCTTGGGTGGTAAACGTACAAATTAAAGCTACCCGTGAGCTAGTTTGGGATCGGCTTGATAAAGCTCGACTTGATTATTAAATAAGTCGTTCGTGAACACGAAACTATACTCAATTATTAAACAATACATACTTGTATAAAACCCAACTCACTCGTTTAAAGTTCGTAAACATACTTATATGGATTGACTTGCTTATTAGCATGACTTGTATATATATATTAAAATAGCTTACATAGTATATAACTTATTAAATAGTTTATATATTATAAATAGTATTTATGCTTCTATAGTATATGTAGCATAAATGCTAAATATATATAATTAAAATATTAAGGGAATTTATATCTAAACACGTTGGGTAAGCATGCCAAAATTTTAAAATCCCTCAGTGTTTTTTTTTTGACAATTTGCTTCCTGGGTAAATCGAAATGACAATAAAATTTTTGCTGTCAAAATTTTTTAACAATTATTAGTTTAGGTCAAAACACACCATTTTACATTATTAAAATACTAATTTTTTAAATTTAATTTTAAAATTTAAATCTAAAAAAGAAAAAGAAAAACAAGAGGACAAGTGGCGAACTAAAAATAAAAACATTTTGTTGTTACATTTTACTGAGTGTGGTAAATTGCTTTGCCTAGTGCACTAATAAAAACAAAAACAAAGAAACCTAGGTATATGCTACTAATATATATTTATGCAAATTTAACATACATAATAAAATGCAAATTTTCACTACAGCTACCAACATTAGAGCACTTACATGAGACACAACAAAATAGTTAAAAAATTATTTTAGCTAGCCTTGTAGCAAAAAATGCTTCACATCTAGCTTAACAAAATAGTTAAAAATTTGTTGAGCCGCTACAATGCTTAGCAAATTTGTTGAGCACCGTAGTTCAACAAATCATTAGCTATATTAATAAAAACCAATATTGTTCTCTTTCTTCCTTAAGAATAAGAAAAACAGATAATAAAAAAATATATATTTTAAATTAAAAGTGAAAGTCAATAACTAAAATATTGAACAAGATGTAGGAATTTTAAAATGTTGATAACTAAAATAGAATATAAATATATATATATATATGTGTGTGTGTGTGTGCGTGCGCGCGTTGATGATAGTTTTCCAAGAGATGATGTGGCACTGAGTCCAACCAATTAAGTCCTTGGCGGGTCTTTGGTAGGTCCAGTTGGGTCCCACGTGGGTCCTAGTCAGGTCTTGACGGGGTCTTGGGCAAGTCTGTGAGTCTCGACAAGATAAGTCATTACAAGTCAAAGCAGTCTCATCTGGTTGGGTCTTAGTTAAGTCCCGAGCGGGTCCCAAGCAAGTCTTAATCAAGTCTTTGGCAAGTCTCGATCAAGTTCCAAGCGAATCTTGGTAGGGTCTTGGGCAAGTCCTAGGTGGATCTCGGTCAAGTTTCGGGCATGTCCTGGGCAGGTCCCGTTTAGGTCTTGACGGCGTCTTGAGCAAGTTTGGTCGAGTCCTGGCAGGTCCGGGTGGGGTCCTAAGTGCGTCCTAGGTGAGTTTCAGTCAAGTCTGGGGCGGGTCCTAGGCAAGTCTGAGCAAGGTCCTAGGTGCGTCTTGGCAAAGTCCATCAATTTGAAAATAAGATGCTCGAAGTCAGAAAATGGTTTACGATTTTGAAAATCATAAACCATTTTTCAAAAATTAAAGAATTTTCAGTCAAAGGGAAATATTTTTCATTTACCAATATTTTACGTCGTTTCTAAACACCGTAAAATGCGAAAATTATTTTCTGGAGACTATTTTACATTGAAAGAAACAGAGTCTAAATATTTGTTGAGCTTTATGCAAGTGTTCTACTGGTTATTTGAATATTTAATGATACATAGTTATGTCAGGCTGATACACGACTTTTGCCGATGCTACATATAGATCCAATACTTGGGTATTCATGGAACTGGCCACGCAAAATGCCCAGATGAAGAGCTCCAACAAAGTTATTGTGTTATAATTAATATTAAATATTAATCTTAATATGCCATTCGGCATTCGGCAATGCCGTCCATAGACGGTCCATTTGCTACACTTGTTTGGCTTATAAATACCCACAACTACGTACAAACTTCTCTCAACAAAAAGATCAATCAATCAATCTGAGTAATTAAAGAGAGCTTCTGATTGCAATGGCCTTCACCAAATTCATCGTCCTGGCCATCCTTAGCAATTCTTGTCCCTTCCATTTTGGGCACGGAGTTCATGGTTGGTGATGACAAGGGTTGGACCATGAACTATGACTACCAAAATTGGGCTAAAGGAAAGGAGTTCCATGTCGGCGACAAACTTGGTAAATTATCTCTACAAACTTCATCTCTTAATTCACCAACTTCATAAAGGCCGCGGTGTTGAAGCAGATTTGCAGACGGTTGGGCCAACCTCCTGCAAAACAAGGGAGATGTCATTAGTTTTGCAGGAGAAGCTCTGCTGCTTGCCCGACCATCTGCTAATCTGTTGTAATCTTCTTCTCAGAACTGCTTACATAAATATTTTCTGTAGTATAGAAAAATAAAAATTCTATATACTTCTCATTTTAATCTAATTGTTGACCGAAAAAATCAACTTCTCGGTGCAGTTTTTAAGTACCCACTGGGAGTGCACACTGTTATTAAAGTTAATGGCACTGGCTTCCATCACTGTGCGATACCGGCACGGGCTGCGGGGCTGGCAATGAGACCCTGACTAGTGGAAACGATGTGATTCCACTAGAAACGGCAGGAAATAAATGGTACATTTGTGGCGTTGCTAAGCATTGTGAGGTTGGAAACCAAAAACTTACCATAACAGTGTCTGAAAACAATTCGTCACCAGTATTTGCACCCACGTGGATGATGGCCATTTTTTTGGCCATCCTTATGATGGTTATGGTTTAGTATTGGAATGCTTTGGTAATATCTCTATGGTTTTGTAAGGTTTTGAATTCACAGTTTGCATTGTATTGGATTTGGAGCTATTGGTTTGTAATGCTACCTTCTATATAATAAGACATATTTACTAATGCCAGATGTTTTGTGCATGCATGCAAAATTACCATAGTCAGCAAATGAAGCTAAAAACTTGGTGAGTAAAATTAAAAAAGAGGTGAAACATTGAAGAAGTAAAATGTATTTTTCCCAAGATGAAAATGAAATAAATATAAACAGAATGTTTCCTTTTATCAGTAAATTACTCAATACACTCGGTGAACTTTGAACCAATATGACCTCCCCGGCCCTCCACCTTATTCTTTCAAATGAAAAGGTGTCAATTTGAGGAGTAGAGCTATCTCATTGGCTAAAATGAAATTGTTGCCTTTTAAATCAAGTAACCATCCCCAAAACTCTCCAATGAAGGAGAAGCCACCAATCATAAAGAGAAAAAAATCTAAAATCTTCAGTCATCTACAAAACTGTACCGAGCCTGCTCCTGTGTGCTCAACAAAATGTTTTTAGTAGCCCAACCCAGTCCCAATAGTTGTTCATTCAACACACTCAAATCCCTTTGAGCACATTGCTTGCTATCCTCCATCACTTGAAACCATTCATTAAAAACTGAATTGAATGAATCATTACCCCCAAGAATGTTCTTCTCCCACCAACTCCTCCTCACAAGGAGGGCCCTGCGGATGTAGCACGCCTACACAACATACATATATTGCACGAAACTTAAGAATATTAAGAGCATGAGAGATGAAAATTAGCCACATACAAGGTTTCCATCCATCCAGCAATAGAAAATATATTTGATTAAATGGTAAGCTGAAAATATTCTAGTTACCTGCAACAAACCCATGATAACATCTGCTGTGCTGGCGCCTTCCCGTATAGAAAGAAGTATACCTTGCTAGAATTTCATAAATCAGGAGAGCAAAAGAAAATGGAAAATGTGAGAAAAAAATCTTCTTGGGTATGGTGCTAAATGATAACTGTGTGAGTCGTGTGACAGCCTAGTTTACAAGTTCCCTAATATACTCACTTGCTTAGTTCTTTTCACGCCTTTGTGGAAGATCTCCATGCATACAAAGTAATAATCGTCACCACTTGTATGTTGCATTGCCATCATTGACAACTTGGACATCTGACTCTTGAGATTTATACACCCTATTCTGATGGGCCATAACTGTTTGCCTGATTCAAACCTCAATAATTAGGAGTAAGTTTCACCATCCATGTACACTCAACTTTATTTATTTATTTTTGATGAGTTCCAATGCACACTAAATTCCATAGCAGCTTATGGAAAACCTTATAACACAGCTATGAGAAGCAGTGTTGACACCTCACCTTTGCTCCACAGGAAATCAACTCCCTCCTCTTTACTTACTTCTGCAGGTGAAGGGATGTATCCTGACTCGATCCACGTATTTAGTATAATCTCAAGTCTATCCTGAACACAAAAGCAACACAAAATAACAAAGAAAAGTAGTTAGGGTGCACATTTGTTGCAAATTTTGTGAAAGCAAAATTGTTCATGGAACTCCAACTACTTGGGCCCACATGATTTTTTTTTTTAAGGCTTTGTAGCAAAATCTAATTGAAACCCAAGGAACAATGACTGAAGAAACCTTTCAACCCAAAACCAGGGTTATAGCAATACATGTCTTATGGGTAAGCAAAAAGGCAAGCCAAGGGGAAAAAAATGCGCAAAGGAATTTGAATTTGACAGGATAATTGGCTATGAAATACCTTTATCCTATCCTACTTGGAAAAGTTAGCTAATAAGATTCCAGTTGTCTAAGACTGGCCGCTGAACAAACAAATCCCAATAATTAACATGTGGGGGCCATGCAAATACAACAGGACAGACTTTGTGTTCCTCCAAAGTTTTTTTTTTAAAAAAAAATCTAATGTAAGTCACCTATCATTTCAAGCCCTTAAATAATCCATGATTATAAAAATCAGGCATACTAACCCACCTTAGTTAGTGTCTGCAGATGAACGTGTTTAAGCCCCTGATATATTCCGAAAAGATCAACTGCTGAGAAAATAGGGTATATGATAAAAGGTAAACCTGCATACAATCTTCAACATTAAAGAAAAGTTAGGAAACCATGGGAGCACAACTTTCTATTGTAAATATGATAAACATGCAAAGCACAGATCCAAATGATAGGAAACATTATTTCTCCTGAAAAATAGAAACAGGTACCATGTATAGGGACAATATGTCCAACTAATTTTTCTCAAACATTAAGACAGCAATTACTACTACAAAGATTTACTTCAATGCATGAATGAAAACCTATGGTGGTGCGAACTCATGGAAATCTATATAATCTTCCCAAATGGATAACATACCTTTTTTTTTTTTGATAAGTAATAAAATGGATAACATACCTATGGGAAGGGAAGCTATGATATATTTTGACAAAGTATTAGCAGATAAATACACCTCTCCGCAGATTCTAATATCATTTACTCTCTTGCCTGCAGATTCTAATATTATTTAACTGACAATAAGATTTAGAATTCACAAATACACTCACAAATGACAAATGGAAAGATAGGTCATGCGGACTTTATTTAGTAAACTAAGAGATTCATCTCAGACCTAAAGTAGATTACGAGAAAGCCAGGGGAAAAAACCTTTGATTGTTCTTCAGCAGCATATTCAGAAGTGCAGCAAGCAATAGGCCAAGGTTATCAAAGCATACTGTTTGGATCTGAAACCAACTCCAGAAGTCAAGATATATTCCATGTTACCAAAAGAAAATAAAAGTTACATGGTGCAAAAAATTACAACATACCTGTGCCTTTGCAGAAACTTCACCAAGGTTATCGGCTATCGCAAAGCTTCGATGAACAGCTGTCTGCTTAAACAGAGTGTCAACATTAAAACTCCAGTTGGAGAGGTTGAAATATTCATTAACAAACAAATGTTTTCCAAATCCAAACCAGCCATCTCTAAATTTGTTGTGAAGTAGGTAAATTAGGTAAATTGATTCACACCAACATCCAAGCAAATAAAATCCAAAAGAAATGAGGCATTACAAAATACTTATTAGGTCAGACAGAAAGCAAAGACCCATCCAAGTTTGTCATATTTTGTGTTTGATACAATCAAGCTGTAAACATGCCATATGTCCAAGTATGCATGGGATTTATGATGTGGCACAGTAAAGCTTGAAACCATGATTGATGATGAATCATCAGCAATGACAACTTGGGCACCAATAATAATCTATAGGTTCCTAGAGAAGAACACTGCTTACAGTGGTGCTAAAAGCTAATCCTATCAATCAGTGGTTGTTAGATTTTTAATTTTGAGACAAAGCTGTTTGACCAAAAGGAAATAATGAATAGCATAAACATGACTAGAAATCAGGCTTTTGTAAATCAGGCTTCTGAGCTGATTTACAAAATCAGGCTTTTGACATCAGCCCTTCAGGGCCCAAGTCCAAGACCGGTGCTTTTGTAAATCAGGCTTCTGAGCCGACGCATGAAACGCAGGAGGTGCGGTCGTTTCAGGCGGGGTTGACTTATGAAGCCGGGACTGCGTGCACAGCGGACGCGGTTGGGGCGCCGTCGCGGTTACCGTCGATTCTGGGCAGGTTTGAATGGGTTCATCGAATGGGTCAGCCAGCTGAGGCAGAAGGCGAGCTGGGTTTGTCGTCGTTGGAGGTTTGCGAACCGGGGCGGGGCTTGGGTTTAGCAACCCAGTCTCGGTTTGAGGTGGGTTCTTCCTCGCAGACGGCGCCGGCGGTGGATTCTGTGTGTCGTGGTCAGCTTGGCGAACATGGAGAATCGCCGGAGCCTTGGAGTGGGAAGCACGGAGACCATGGGGAGTTCTGTGGGGTGATGGGAGGGGGAGAGCTGTTCTCTGATCCTCCTCTGAGTACGAAGGGGGGTGAATATATGGGGAATGCTTATCATCAGGTTGCTCAGGTGAGTGGATTGGTGCCTTGGTCCTCTGGGGATTTGGTGCTAGGTAATGTTTCAGATAAAATAGATAACAGCGGCCTGGTTGCTGAGGTTTTGACCCCCCGTGCTAAAAAGATTTTGGAGGATTATCGGCTTATGCGAACTGTTGAAGAAGGGAGTTTATCTCCTAATCTCCAGATTAATTCGGCTGGGCTGGAGTTAGTGATTTATGCGGATGGAGAGCCTATTCCATTGGATTGGAGCAAGACATGGTGGATGGGGTGGGAGCGATTCTCAGGTGTTAGACAAGGAGGTGGAGCTTATCATGGCTTTTTCACAGATCGTAGGTGTGTCTTGTGAGGGCTATTTTGAGAAGCTTAGGGTGGCTTTTGCACATATTCTGGCTGGAAAGATGAATAAGGCAGGGAAGAGAACTGTGGGGGAGGTCAGGGGGCAGAAAGGCTTGAGAGAACTTGTTAACCTCATTTCACGGTGAATTACGAGGGTGGAGGTGGAAGTGTGACCACGCCGAGGCAAAAGGTAGGGGAACCGTCTTGTGTTATGAATTGCAACATCCTTTCTTGGAATGTAAGAGGCTCAATTGCCTGGATAAGAGGTTGACAGTGAGAAATTTGTTGACAATGGAGGTGGACATAGTTTGTTTACAAGAAACTAAACTGGATTTTATCTCTAGAAGGGATGTTTCTAGCTTGTGGGGTTGCTGCTATGTCGATTGGTGTTATGTGGCTGCTTGCGGGGCTGCTGGGGGCATTTTGGTGATGTGGGATAAGAGAGTGGTCACTAGGGTAGATATGGAAGTGGGGATTGCATGGCCTGCTCCTTCAAGAATGTTGTAGATGGCTTTGAGTGGGCTTTTGCAGGGGTGTATGGCCCCAATGGGGATGTGGATAGACGTCTTTTATGGGATGAACTGGCGGGTTTAATGAGCTGGTGGGATTTACCTTGGTGTATAGGAGGGGACTTCAATGTCACTAGATTCCCTAGTGAGAGATCCGGAGGGAGGCGCATCAGTGCTGCGATGAAGGAGTTCTCGGACTTTATTTTCGAGAGAGGCCTCATGGATCTTCCCCTCACCGGGGGTTTGTGTACTTGGTCCAACACCCGGTCTTGGTCTAGAATTGACCGGTTCTTGATTTCTCCGGGTTGGGAAGCGAGATTTCCAGAAGTTCTCCAAAAAAGACTCCTTTGCCTATGCTCGGACCACTTTCCCATTGTGCTAGCTGCTGGAAGAAAAAAAGGGGGAAGGAAATCGTTCAAGTTTGAAAACATGTGGTTGAAAGAGGAGGGGTTTGTGGACAAGGTTAGAGGCTGGTGGGCTTCGTACAATTTCCAAGGCAATCCTAGCTTTATTTTGGCCAAAAAACTAAGGGCTCTTAAGAGGGACATCATCAATTGGAACAAAATGGTTTTTGGCAATGTTGGCGCTCTTGTTAAGGAGAGGGTGGATGAGTTGAAGGCTCTTGAAGCTACTGCTGAAGGGGAAGGTTTAAGTGAGGTAGAGAGAGAGAGGAAAAGGCTTCTTTGTAGGGACCTTGAGAGAGCTCTCTTACAAGAGGAAATCTGTTGGAAGCAAAAATCCAGAATTAAGTGGCTTAAGGAGGGGGATAAGTGTACAAAATTCTTCCACTTGATGGCTAACTCTAATAAGAGGTTTAACACCATTGATTCCCTCCACATAAATGGAGTGTTGGAGTCCAATCCGGAGCTTATTAGAGAGCATGCAGCTAATTACTTTGAGAATATGTTTGCTGAAAGCATGTCTTGGAGGCCTAAGTTGGATGATTTGGAGTTTGAATCTCTTTCCGAGGGTGAGGCAGCCTCCCTTGAAGCCCATTTTCTGGAAAAGGAGGTAAAAGAAGTGATTTATGGTATGGATGGGAACAAAGCTCCTGGTCCGGATGGGTTTTCTATGGCTTTTTTTCAAGCTTGCTGGGAGGTGCTGAAAAATGATATTATGGCTGTATTTTCTGACTTCCATGCCCGCAGCAAGTTCGAGAAGAGTTTGAACTCCACCTTTATTTCTCTCATTCCTAAGGTTCCCGGGGCAGCGGATCTTAAGGATTTTCGCCCCATTAGCCTTGTAAATGGGGTCTATAAGATCATCTCTAAGGTCTTGGCAAATAGGTTGAGGTTGGTGATGAGCACAATCATTTCCTCTCCTCAAAATGCTTTTGTCAGGGGTAGACAAATTCTGGATTCAGTCCTTATTGCCGTGAGAGCTTGGACTCCCGTCTTAAGTCGGGAGATCCGGGGCTGCTTTGCAAATTAGACATGGAAAAGGCATATGATCATGTAAGCTGGGACTTCTTGCTTTATATGCTCGGGAGATGCGATTTGGGCGAAGTGGTGTTCTTGGATTGCTTTTGTATATCTACAGCCTCTTTCTCCATCTTGATTAATGGGTCCGGGTTGGGTTCTTCAATTCGAGAGGGTGAGGCAAGGTGATCCTATTTCCCCTTTTCTCTTTGTGATTGTGATGGAAGCCTTTGGCAGGATGGTTAAGGCTTCGGTTGATCATGGCCTTTTCTCGGGGTTTGTGGTGGGCAACAGGGGAAGTGTGCAGGCCCACATATCTCATCTTTTGTTCGCAGATGACACTTTGATTTTAGTGGGCTTCTCAAGTGCAGTGCAAGCCATTAGAGACACCTTATTTGCTTGAATTGGTCTCTGGTCTTAAGGTCAATTTGGCCAAGTCGGTTCTTGTGCCGGTTGGTGAGGTGAGTGATATGGGGGCCTTGGCGGAGATTTTGGGTTGTGAGGTCGGTTCTTTGCCTATTACCTATTTGGGCATGCCTTTGGGGGCTCGTTTTAAGGATAAGGCGTGTTGGAATGGAGTGGTGGAGAAGACTATGAGATCGTTAGCCAGCTGGAAGAGGTCTTACCTTTCCAAGGGTGGTCGGATTGCTCTTATAAAAAGCACTTTATCTAACCTCCCTATTTATCTCTTGTCTTTGCTGCCTATCCCAATAGCGGTCGCAAAGCATATTGAGTCGATTCAAAGTGGCTTTTTATGGGGAGGTATGGGTGAGGAATTTAAATTCCACCTTGTGAATTGGCGGAAGGTTTGCTCTCCAGTTCGAGAAGGGGGTCTAGGCATTCGTAGCTTGAGAAGTTTCAATCGTGCTTTACTTGGTAAGTGGTTGTGGAGATTTGCTACGGAACCTGGTGCTTCTTGGAGAAAAGTGGTGGAGGCTAAGTACGGCTCGGAGAGAGGGGGGTGGCGTTCCAAAATAGGAGCGGGATCTCATGGTAGGGGTTTGTGGAAGTTCATAAGTAAGGAATGGTATCACTTTTTCAGCCATATTAGACTTATTCGGGTGATGGTTCCAGAATCAGCTTTTGGGGAGAGGTTTGGTGGTAACTTGCCTCTTTTGGAGTTGTTTCGGGTTGTATGGGTTGGCCAGCAACAAGGAGGCTTCCATTGCGGATAATCTTGAGTTGGTGAGCGGTTCTCGTCAATGGAATATCAGTTTTTGAGATCTTTGAATGATTGGGAGGTGGATGAGTTGGCATCTCTTTATAGCCTCTTGTACTCTTATAATTTGGGTGGGGCTGACAAAATTTGGTGGATTCCAAATAGGAGGGAAGTTTGAGGTGAGATCCTTCTATACTATTCTCACTTGATACATCTCAATGTTCATTTTCCGTGGAAGAGTATTTTACTAAAGCCCCTCCGAGGGTGGCATTTTTTGTTTGGTCGGCAGCTCTTGGCAAAATTCTTACCTTGGACAACTTGAGAAAGAAAAATTTGGTGTTGGTCAATAGATGTGGTATGTGCAAAAGGAAGGAGGAATCTATTGACCTTCTTCATTGTGAGAGTGCCCAATTTTTATGGAGTGCTTCCTTTCGTCGCTTTGGGCTGGCTTGGGTGATGCCTCGGGGGGTTGTGGACCTTATGCATTGTTGGTGGTCGGGGGTCGTCCTCGTAGCGCTGTGGCTTAGAAAATGGTCCCTCATTGTATCATGTGGTGCATTTGGTCTGAGAGGAATGAGAGATTCTTCGAGGATTCCGAAAGAAGCTTGGAAGATCTCTTACATTTCTTTTTAGTACTCTTTTCACTTGAATGACTTGGCTGGATCCTATTGTGATTACTTTTGACTTTATTTCTCTCTAGCCCGCGTTTTCTTGTATCGTCGTGTACTAGGGTTGCGCCCTCTGCGCTTTTTCTATAAATCATTACTTATCCAAAAAAAAAAAAAAGCATAAACATGACTTGAAACTGCTGAAATTGAGTTATCTTCAGAGCTAAACTTCGGCCCACTTCTTTAATAGTTATTACTTCAAAGAGAATAGGGATAAATGTAAATTGGTCCCTATGGTTGGCCTAAATTACAAATCACACCTTGTAATATAAAAAAACAAATTATAGGTCCTCAGGGTAAACCAAAATAACAGTCTACTTCCTAAAATTAATTTCTATTAAGCAACTTAATAGAATCCGTTATTTTCTCACGTTATACTGCTATAGTAAATTAACCTAATATCTTATATTCTCAAAATTTTACTACGTGCATAACCCTCCCTCATTTTCTTATTCCTTGCAAAGATTTGAGAGCATTTTGCGAGAATTTGACAGTCGTATTTTGTGAAGTAGTGAGAAAGATGAAGATGAGAGAGGGTTATGCATGGGGTAAAATTTCGGGGAAATAAGATATTAGGTTAATTTACTATAGCAGTATGACGCGGAGCAAGGCCTGATGTGTTATCTTAGTTGGTATTGTAAAATGATATGAAAAATCCTAATTGTCATATTTGAAAGTCATAAATTAATAATAATACATGTTGCGTTTTTATTGGGTATGATGTGGCAAAGTGACAAATTTTGTTAAGTTGCTTAACAAAAATTGATTTTAGATAGTAAATTGTTATTTTGACATACCTTGAGGACCTATAAATTATTTTTTATACCATATAAAGTGATTTGTACTTTATGCCAACTATATGAACCTATAAATTAGTTTTTATACCACATGGAGTGATTTGTAATTTAGACCAACCACAAGGATCAATTTTTCATTTATCCCAAGAAAATAAAATGCAAGTTTCATTTTCCATATTTTTCCCTTTTCCTACTCCTGACACTAATTTGCTTCAACTTTTATTCAAGAGATTAGGTATGAATGGAGCAATACTTTCCTTAAAAATAGCGTACTTTTTAAAAGTAGGCATGACTTTTTTTCAGGCCACATATTATTTATTTATTTATTTAGTGATAGGTAATTTAAGGCCACATCTTCCATCAAGCCCTAGACTGTTCTTTGACTTAAAATAAATAAATAAATTCACAAAAAGACAAAAGGCAGTAGCAAATACAGAGAAATATCTTTCATGACTAACAAAGAATAAAACCAAGCAAGTTTAATAAAGAAAAAAGGGTACAAAATTATGACAGCATCTACAGAGCTCCAGCAAGTAACATTGATGGTATTCATTAGAAGATAATTTTGTTAAATAATAACTTATCTCAAAAGCTTAATTTGTTAAGAAAGAGTGAGTTTAATCATTTAACAAAGTAAACCCAACAACACATTGAATGTTTAATTGAAATGTGAGGTAAAGTACGAAGTTAGACAGATTCAAGATTTAAACTCGAGACCATTGCTTTGCTATCATCTTAAGATTTGTGTTTGCACAAAAAAAGAGCCTAAAATAATTTGTGACACTCACTATGTTATCATATGTATTATAGAAAATACAATAATAACACAAAAACTTTCTAACAAATTCAAAGATATGACAATTAACATAAATAGCTTGAGGTTTGAATCCTTACATTAGTGGCTAAGTAGGATGCCAGGCTTATTTGTTTGGCAATGTTAGCAACAGATGCAAGAAGCAAGAAGTACTGAGGAAATGCAGGAGTAAGCAACTCCATTCCAATGCTCAAACTGAACATAACAGATGTCGAGAACCTAACTCTCTACAAATATGATAACGAAAAATTAATGGTTTGTCAAAGCTCTAGATTTCAAATTCAATGGAATACAATCATATATCTCTCATCTTGCAGTTCAACAGTAATCAATGGTGGCACTCCACAACACTGTACTTTAAGACTTTTTGGTTATTTTTGTTCAAATGCCAAAATGCAGTGCTGGTAAGTGCAAGAACTGCAAATAAAGATACTAAAATATATAAAACTAATAAAATAAAATAAGAGAATGTGTTAACCAAATTCAAATGAAAATGGAAGCCATGCCTTCAAATTGGTATCGAAAGCAGATGCTAAGCCAGCAGTGTAGATGCACCTACTAAGCCGCCCAAGTCCATCTTTCAAGACCAGTTAAGGGCTGCAGCAGATGGAAGTGAACGAGTACCGATTCCTATAGCCCGGAACATTGCCTGATATCAAATCCGTTCCCAAAATTGTAAGCAAGCATAAATACCAAATCTTTATCTCAAAGGCTACCCCTTTAGGGTATATTTCCTTAAAAAGAAAAGGAGGGTTGGGGAGAGAGCAGTCTCAACAAAAGATCTTACGTCTGCTATTTTCTACATAATATTCTCAAACACAACAAAACCTTATAAACACAATATGAGAATTATCCTGACCAGAGCTCTTCATTTTTTTCCTTTCTATTATTTAATTGAAAAAATTATAACTGAATGTATCATCAATCCTATCTGCAATTCTAACTTAAGCTCAAACTCATAAATAAAGAAGTTAGAACTACTTCTCTGCATGAAACATATTCTGCAATCACTTCAATACCATCATCGCCAATATCCGACAGAAAACAATCGCAATTGAGCTTAGGACATGCACAACTACGCCAAAAAATGGCACTTTATACACAGATGACCTTGAAAGTTCAATAGGTTATATCAACCCAAAATTTAAAAATAAAAAAACTATAACGAAAAAATACACTTTTTACACAGAATTGCCTTTAAATTTCAATAAGTTATTCAAACCCAAAAATGTAATAATTAAAAAACTGGTAATGCTCAATTCTGTTACCTGAGTGGCAAGCACCTGGAGGGCAGAGCTAAAAACCCGGTGCAAAAACTTCCATTTCACGTAATACATGTAATTCCCATTAACTTGCTTTGGGATAAAGAAATCCCTGACAGCCGAACCAAGAATTGTAAATAATTTCCGAAACCCATCATCAAAATCGGACGAAAAAAACGACGCACCGCCGTCCACACAAACCAATTGCAAACAATTCCCATCCCAGAAGTACCTAGAAACCCTACCAGACCTACGAATCACCACGGGGAGGCGGCCCTGGGAGGTGGGTCGGAGTCCGGGTCTGGATCCTTTATCGATGCCTTCCTCGGGTTCATAGTCGAGCGAGGTTCTCAGGGAATCGGTGAAAGTTAGGGTTTTGAAGCGGTTCTTGAGTTTATTGGGGGTCACTTTCCGGGTCGCGAAATGGGGTCCCGTAGATTTCCATGGAAGCGGAAGGTGGTGGGAATTGGGGGCTGCGTACGAAGTGGTTTGCATGAGAATTAAGGCGTGAAATTAGGATTTGGAATTTGGGGGAATTTTCCCGCCAAAATTCGACGTTTTTTTTTTTTTCTTTGGATGGTCTGATGGTCAGGGTTTAGGGGTTTAGAGCTACCACATTCTGCTTAATAATCCAACGAAATAAAGACCTTTTTTTCTTTTTTCTTTTTTAAAAAAAGAAAAGTAAAATTGGGTGGCTGATTTTTTAATTATTTTAATCTAGAGCCACTGGACCCCTAATATAAGGCAGGCCTTCCAGAGTGTCTCGATGGGCGTTTTTGTCATTTTCAAAAGAAGAAAAAAAATAACTTTTCAAAGGCCTCTCACCTCTATAAAGGGAATTTACATTCCGTTTGGATATAAATATATATATGAATTTTATTTATTTATTTATTTATTTTTTAACACGTTCGCACAAAAGGAAAAAAGGATATTCAAATGAGGTAATCTTTTAAGATTCTTATATTACATCAAATGCCCTGTTTAGACAAACTTTTGCTTTCGACAAATGTCAACAAATCAAACTGATTTTTAGATGTGCCCCATTATTAACAACACATTTATGTGCATACAACTCCACTTCTTATATTAATAATTAATTGCTCATGTGATAGCCAAATTTCCTTGCAGTCTCACAAAATACATATATGCGAAGTTGTTTTATTCATAACCGTTAATGTAACTGCTATACAATTGGGATCTAAAATGACGTGATAATAGATATATTATATCAGCCTTGGGATCAGCAAGGGCTTGTAAAATAAAAATACAAATCAATTGCTTATTTTCACTGTCACGTCATTCCAGTTGTATAGCAATTTACTAAATTGCATTTCTCGCTAAGAAAATCTTCCCTTTTTTTTTTTTTTTTTGGGATGAATCTTACACTCCAGTAGCAGCTGTAGATTGTAGTAGACCATTGTATCTGAGCATTGCCTCCGGTGAAGGTTCACGCCCTCGGAACTCAATGAAAACCTGAAAGTGATTTTCCCTATACAATTAGAAACAACAAGGTCTGTACAAAAACAACTTTCATGGTGAGATTTTTATATTTACTAAAGGAAAAATCACCTCGAGGGGTGATTTTCCACCCCCAAAAGCAAGCACAGTGTCTCGAAATTTCAGGCCCTTTTCTTTAATAGCCTGTGGCAAGATAGATTAAATCAATCCACCATTGGCATGAAGAGACAGTGTGATAGACTTGTTATCTCATGAAATAACCAGTTCATCCAAGAGATCACCCAAAGCATGATATCATATAGTCATGGTGTTTATATTGATGCTATATCAATGAAGTCACCAGAACACCAAAGACGATAAAAAATTTATAATAAGTAATTAGTAAACATATGCAACTATTGCTGACAAGTAAAGTTTAAAAGCAATATGATCCACTGCTGGTTAAGTGCAGTAATCAAGATAACCTTGAAAAATATGATATAGAAATTTCTAAAATTCATATGTAAATAAGAATTAGTTCCTCTCATGAAGTATTTCTAGCTTTGTATTGCAATATTTATCAGAAAATCAACCCACCAACTATTTTATCATATCAAAGTTGACAAACATGATGGATTTCAATTTATATCAGTAATTGTTGGTAGACTAATATAATACTGTTGACATCTTAATATTGATAAACATCAGTGACAGAAAAAAAGTGTACATAATTCAGCAGCCACATGCCGCGAAGAAAGCCATAAGGGACACGTGCATGTCGGGGAACGCGACCTATTAAATATCAGATTGTTGTTCCCCTTGGGAATTTAGACTATGAATAGACTAAATCAATGAGATTTGAGTCATTTCTAAAATTCAAATTAGTAGCCACTAAGGTAAAAACAAGAGGCATTGCATAACAATCTACTACACTAGCAGCGCCACAAAAAAGACAAGAAACAGAAGAAAAAACTACTTCACTGATAGAATGGAGATTATACGAGGCATGAGAAAAGGTAAGTCAATCTCTTTGAAGTACTGATTTACAGACGTACCGTATCATTATCCAAGCCAGCCTCCTCAAATGCTGAAAAGGCATCAAAAGATAACACCTCTGCCCACTGAAAAATCAGACTTCTAAGTTTAGAAAGATATGATATAAAAAGGTCAAAAGCTATGAGGAAAGCATGAATATCAAATGGAAAACATATCATGTATACAAGGAGTTACAGAAAGGTACCTGGTAGCTGTAGTATCCAGCTGCATATTGATCTAATGTTCACAAAAAATGAGACATTTGTGATTTCACATATTACAAAAGGTAGAAAAATTACTAATTTTTTAACTAAGTAGGACAACGGTGGGAATTACACACTTTTTGATGTACTTCATCACATTATCATTCTATTATTTTATATCAATCAATTCATAATCATTACTTTTTTCATAAGTAATCGACAAATATTATTAAAAGAGTAAGATGCCCCTAAGTGCACATAAAGTACGCAAAATGAATCACAAGGAAATCACTATGACTGATCGCAAGAGACACATAAGCAGCTGTCATAATCATTACTATAACAAAATTCTTTTAAATTTGTAATTACACCTCTTACAAAGGGTAACTTCTAACAGTAAAACAATCTGGAAAACCAACCTGAAAATATATGGCTCAAACTACATAGGAACCTGTCCTCTGGTAGCAAGGGGATTGCATGCGTCCTTCTACCCACTCTTTGATCAATGTCATAGACAGTTTCTGATCCACCTGGAATATAGTTTGTGTGGAGCTCCATATCTACACTAGCAAAGCGTAGCTACAATGACAGGATAACATATCAAACAGTTACAAAAGATTTCATTTTTGTAATAAAATGATTTAACATATTTTATACTCATTAGGCTATTAAAGAATACTAGGAAAGCTAGCTGTAGTAATACAAATTGTTTCCATCCCTTTTTCATATGAATTATTACTTAAGGATAAGTTGTCACATCTATTAGAGAGAAAGGGACTAGTGTTCCTATTCTAGAAGGTAATAAGGTGTCCCTATGAGTTGCTCTATATATTGAGGTGTCCTCTATGAGTTGTCCTAGTATGAGGTGTCCTAAATCTAGAAGCCTATATTCTTTCCTATAAATACTAGTTTATGAATGAAATGTAATCGTATGTGTGGACGTTTTTGGTGAAATACACAAACATAGTATCAAAGCCTAGGATTTTTTTCTTAAAAAAAAAAAAAAAAAGGTATCCTCTCCCCCTGTTTTGCCAATTATTCTTCTTCCATCTCAATTCCCCCATCTGCAACAGTGTAGGAGGGAGGCACGCCATCACCACCAATGTAACACCCTAATTTCATATGAGAGAGAGAGAAGTTGTCCACATAGAATGGGTGGTTTATAAAAAGATACTCATAGGTACTAAGTCACACATTGCTTACTTACTAGATGAAATTGGGATTTATATGTGATTCTAAAGAAGTTCCAAATTGACTAGTCATTTTGGAGTGATAGCACATATATGGCTAGTGTATTTCTCTAGATTGTTACAAATGGTATCAGGACCATTTAGTAATGCCAAGTGGGACTACTATCAGCACCGCATGATACAGCTTGACAAGGATGTCCAGGTTTAAGGGGGGGAATTTATAACATTCTAATCCCATATTGGGAAGAAAAGTTGTCTACATAGAGTGTGTGGTTTATAGAAAAATATTGCTTACTTGCTAAGTGAAACTGAACTATATAAGTGATTCTAGGAAAGCTCTAAATTGACTAATCATTTTTAGGTGATAGTATAGATGTGGCTAGTGTTTTTCGCCAGGTCATAACAACCAACCTCATCAATATGGTGATCAGTGGTTGTAAGTGATGAAAAATCAAATATGTATGGCGTTTATGTGTAGCTGGTGGTTTTCTTCTTGTTGTAGTGTTGTGTGGAGTTCTTCAATAGTTTCTGTGTTTCATGGTGTCATCTGAGCTGGTTGGCCACTTCTATAGGGTTGGCTGGTGGTTTTGCGGTGGCTGGCGATTGTCATAATAGTTGTGGTGGTTTGTTGGCACTGTTGAAGTCGTCAGTGGTGTCTGTTCAAGTTCTCGAGGTGGTTGTTGGCATCATTTAGTGGCTGACAACAAATCTTCAGCAGGTTTCAAAGACAAAAAGCAATGTTTGGTTGCAAGCATGTGTTATCCCTATCCAGGATAAGGATAATATCCTTATCCTGGAATACCTTATCCTTGGGCTAGCCCATTCAAGTCCGACCCAAGTTCAAAGCTCGGTTCATACCCAAATTGTTTTTTGCATGTCCTCATGAGTTGTCCCACGATGAGCTGTCCTATAAGTTGTCTTAGGGTCTGTTTGGATGTGCGTTTGAAGACCTCAAAAGTGCATTTAACACACCAAAAGCTCATTTAAAAAAAGCACCCAGTTGGTAAAAAAAAAATTCAAAGCACTTTGAAGGTCAAAAGGCTTAAAAATTGCCAAAACGCAATTCTGGCAACAGTTTAAAAATGAAGCTTTTGCCAAAAGTGTTTTTTGACTTAAAAGCTCTATTTTTCAAACACAATCCCAAACATGCTCTTGAGTTGTCTAAATATAGAAGCTTATATTCTTCCCAATAAATACTAGTGTATGAATGAAATGTAATGGTGCATATGAATGTTTTTGCTGAAATACACAAATCTCAACAACATCAATTTAAACTACTAACTTCAAATATCAGTCTAAAACTTAAATACAAAGCACAATTATATTCCATGTCAAAATATGCTATTCTTTATTTTCATTCTCTCACTTTAGAGGAACTTTGTATGGGCAGACCCAATTGTTTCAACCACAATTTCTTGAGCCTAAAGATTATCAACCATTAAATATTTGAATTGGATAAGATTTACAACCATCAAAGCTTTATTAGCATAATATGTAACTCATTCTGCAAACGTGATTAGCAGTGGAACTAGTAGAAACACTATCTACTAGATAAACCATAAAAAGGACAATAAATGTTGTCACCTGAAATTAAAAAGCAAAAAAGGACAGCAGAAAGAAGCTTTAACCACATTTAGTACAAACAGTTTCTAAATAATCATAATATGCACCAATTAACCTGACGAAGGAGCTCTGAACCTGCATGAAAAGTCCTTGCTGAAAGGAGTTTTGAACATACTTCTTCAGGCAGACACTCTCCAGTTTCATAGTGCTTGGCAATGCTCATTAAAGTATCCCTACAAGAGGAGAATGTTCATAACAGGATGTAAAATCTAGAACAAGTATAAAAAAACAATCAAGTGCATGAGATGCCATCCTCGATTTCAAACTGAGCCAAAGAATTCAGAGTGTTTGCTTATTTTTCTTTTTGGTTGAATGGTAGGATGAAAAGCCCTGTGCTGCTCCATGGTAGCTGCAAATCACCATTAATCTAGAACCTCTGGTTTAAACCAAGAATACACTTAGCAGTGTCAGAGAGGAGGTTGTTGCTCAATTACCTAACCCCAGGCAAACCTGAGAAGTTACAAGCTGCCCAGGTAAAGTAGAATTTTGACCAACAAGGCAGTTGTCACTAGGTAAATGTTGAGAAGTTACAAGCTGCCTAGGTAAAGCAGAATTTTGACCAACAAGGCAGTTGTCACTAGGTAAATGTTGTACCCAAACCAATTGTCAATGCCTCGAGTGTTGAAACCAAGCATAAGAGGTTCCACTAAGGCTCCATTTGTTTCTACATAAAATGTGTTTTTGTTGAAAAAATGATTTCAACTGGAAACATTTTTTGGCGTTTGGCTTGTACAGCAAATCAGCAACAGTATACAACCTCTGACAGCAACTTCTGGCAAACACCAATAGCGGATTTCAATGACCTCCAGTGGTGGCAGCCAGAGAAATCCGAGGAAGTCTAATGACAATAGCTGGCAGTGGATCCCAGGGATCTCTTGCAACCTCCAACGGAAGTGGAAAATAAATTGCAAGATAGTGCATGTGAAAAAGAAAAGATCATATTTGGAAAATGGTTTAAAACTTTAAAAAAGGGAAACAATTTTACAAAAATTAAGGAAGGTTTTCCTGGTCAACTGATAATGTTTTCAATTGACCACAATTTTCAGTTGTATCAAACACCGGAAAATAGGGAAAAAAAAAAAGGTTTTTCAATAAACATTTTACACCAAAACAAATGGAGCCTAAATTTCTATCATCTTGGACTATGACATGAGGTTATGGTAGATGAGCATATTTGAAAAATAAAGAGAAAAATTCACATACTCCCCTCAAACTACCACCCCCATTGTCAATGTCCCCCCAAACAACTAAAAATTGTCAACGTCACCCTCAAGGCTAGCAAAATTTACGATTTCTGCTTCTTTTATTTTGGGGGACTCAATCAATAGTTTGAGAGGGGAACATTGACAATGGGGCAGCAGTTTGATGGGGGTATGTGTACTATTCCCAAAAATAATTTGAATGTATCTTCTTTTAAGACTTTTTCATCCCACTTTTCACATTCTCTCTTTCATGATGTCTTTTCCCCTCTCAAGAGAAGCAGGAAAAGAAAAAGGACTATGATAATACAATTCCTAATATGAAATCAAGTTAATTATTGAACAACAAAAAGAGATGAGGCAAGGATTAGATCAAAGATATAGGTAGATCACACTGGCATGCAAATAAAAAATAACTAACACTTTATTTAAGATAGTAGATTTCATTATAGATATTCAACATCACCTTTGGTAACACCAATTTTCCATAAACTGAGAAGGTAATTCAACAGCATCCCATTCTATCCCTTTGGAGCCAGAAACAAGCCCCTCATCTTGCTTGGTTAACATATGCTGAAGGGCATGACCAAATTCATGGAAGACGGCCTCAACCTGCTTATAATGTCTTTAATCAACGTCTAGAAGGCTAAACTTATCAAAATTATGCACTTTCCAAGCAGAACAGTTGCAAATGCCATTAAACCTACTCAAAAGTTAATGAACAATCCAATATCCAGCAAATTACTTTGCAGGCAAACATGAATCAGTTTTTAAAAATCAAACAATTCAACCCTAATAAAAGAGAGTGTGGGGGGACAAAGCAAACACTTTTTTTCCCTTTTATAAGTCAAATGTAAGATTTAAATCATAAAAGATGGTTCAAGGTGAAAATACAGTTTGCTGAGATAATCATTGACTACAGAACTTTGTTTCATACTTTCAGATGTACCTGTACAAGTAAAGAACTATATTCACTTCATAATATTTTCTAGATAAGTATGGTTTGATCATGAAGGAAGCTTATGTTTGAGATTTTAAATTACACTCCAGAATCAAAATGATTTTGACTTATCTGCAATGCATCATACCTCACGGAAGGTCATAAGGCTTGGCTTGCCAGCTAGTGGTGGTGTTTGATTGCACACAACATGTGCAATGGGCAACCTCGGCAACGTACCATCATGTGAAAGTGCACAGCTACGACCAACAACCTCGGAAACCCACGCCCCATCACGTTTCTCAGAGGGACGAGAATATGGGTCAAAATAGAAGTATGCCATTGGACTACCACAGGAATCTTTGACACAGTAGAATTTGACATCATCATTCCATACCTGGAAAGTAAAGACCATTACATCCAAATAAGTTACATGTTTAAAGTAAAAATCAAGAGAAAGCAAGTGAATGAAGTAATTGAAATGGATTACCGGAGCTAGGCCATCAGCTGGATCAATATCAATTGCGAAGAGCATCTTTGCAAGGCTAAAGAGGCCATCTGTAACCTTTGGCAGTGAAAAGAAGGGGCGCAACTCTTCCTGTAAAGTTTCAAAAAGTCGGAAGTACAACCTTATGTAAATGCAACAAGTCCAATTTGATAGCAGATTGGCAAAGAGAAGCCAATTGAGGAATAGTTAACATGTGCACAAAAACAGATATTGCTTATGAATAGCTTTCACAAAAATAATAATTCAGAAACTACTTTCTAAGTTATTTGCATCAAACTTTCATTTTTATATAGAAATGACCAGGAAATTTCTAAAATAGTAAGAGAGAAGAAAAGGCAAGTAGCCATGCCCAGCTAACTTATTGACGAGTCAACCAAAAATCATCTCTTAATAGTAATCACTTTGTTTTCAAGTTTAAACTGTCTCCTTGATCAATTTCATCTCCAAATTTTGAATGCTACATGGGGAAATCATTTCTGATGTTTTCCTCAAGCTGTATGCGCATCCAAGGGCTAAAGTAGTATCATGGCTATCAATTGATCATCCATGTGCAAACCAAGTTTCCTAATTTTTCACAGCAGCCTTTTACAGGATTTAAGACCAGGAGATGCATCCTATTGAGCATTCAAGAATACATGGATAACTGGGAGAGACACTTCTCTTGGTCCATGTCAACTTTGGAAAATTCTTGTGACCTTGGAAGTTTCCTATTGACCTATTATAGGTAAAAACATACAATTTAACTAGGCCATTTCCAAGCAACAAAACAGAAATAGATTTTTCTATGACCAAATCCAGAGAGTACCTTAAAGTCTACTAAGCTAAGTATAACAAGATCAAGCATCCATCATCAGTAATGTACTAATGATCAAAATAAGGTTGAGGCACCAATGAGAAGGAAAACCTCACCATGTTTTGATGGGCACAATGCATTGTCTTAAGCAATATCAAGTTTGTATGTTATACATATTATAAACCTAATAGAAACTCATTGAAATTGTTATCCACCTACATTTGCTTAACTTCCATTACACAGAGACACAAACACATGCGCGCATGCACACACACATCTACCTCATTAATATGGAACCTGGACTCGCGAAGTCTCTCACTCCAGAATTTAAAGTCCCAGTGATCCAATTTATCAGCTTCTCTTTCATTTTGACCTTTAGCAAAACTTTTAATATCCTCCATGTCTACAAAGAAAAAGAAAACATTGAGATAACTATTGATTGGAAAATATCAACAATCCGAGAATTGCTTCTCTTGTCTGTCTCAAAAGCAATTCCATAAATCTATGGCCACCTTGTGCGAGCACAAATATGTTAGGTTGGGAGTTGACTAGTTGAACAAGGAGTTCATGGTTGTGTTTCTGATTGTTTTTTGCCAGTGGATGTACTATATCCTACCTATTACCAAGATCGGGTGTTTGATTTGTAGCCACAACTCAGATTTTCTTCATCTATCATTAATTATTTATCTGCAGAAAAGCGAACATACCACACATCTATTTTAAGATAAAGACAATTATTGGTCATGTTTGTTACAATTTTTGTTTTCTGTTCTCAGAGCAAATATATTAACATACAACTCAAACTAAAAAAAATGTTTTCACCTTTATGTCACATTAGACACTTTTTCAAACAGATTAACAAACATACCCAATGTTCTCCCCCGTTCAATTAATATGTCATATGATTAAGCATCCACAAAAGAATAACCACATATTTTTGCCTACGATGTTAGCTCCCAATTCTTTCATTCCTTTTTTTTTTTCTCCTTTATATGCAAAGCCTAGGATTCATTCTATCTATGTACAACTATATCACAAGAATATTAAAACAGGTGATTGTTGCACCAACTTCATATCTTATTTCTACCAATACCTATGTGTCTAATATAACAATAATTTACACACTGCAATATAACAATTAGTTACTAATGCAATATTTGTTTGTACACACTAATGCACTCAATCATATATATAAGATGATGGCAATTCACATGTCCTCTTCAAGTAATAAAAAGCCAATTACAATCATGTATCTGATTACATACAATCTTCCACAGTGCAAGTCAACAGCAAATTACCTTGAATTGCATAATTCCAAGAAGCACTACGAAGTTCCTCTATAAGCTCCAGAGCTTTATCGACAGTAGCCATTTTCTTTTCCATGCTTACCTAAATTGAATATAAGTAAGTTTCTTATAAAGGAACTTTGCAAATAAATAATACATCATACCTCAGCATAGTTATTGTAGCCAAGGAGATTAGCCATTTCCAACCTAAGCTTCAAAATTTGGTTAATAATTGGTGTATTGTTGAGATCTCCACTCGAAGCACGAGTGATATAAGCATGGTATAATTCCTCACGCAATGATCGGTTCTGAGCGTGTTGCATAACAGAACGATAGCTTGGACCATCCAAAGTAATAACCCATGGCCCATTTTCAGCAGTAGCATCTTCATGTCCCTAATGGCGAGAGTATGCATGAAAAAATATCAGACATAAAGGAAACTGTAACTGAGTACAACCTTTTTCTGTAACAGAGTATAACTTTCCCATTCACAGCAGATGTAATATTGCATGTAGGACTTTATATAAAATACCTTGGAAATTGCCATTTGTGCAGCCATGGCAAGTGCTGTAGCAGGCATTCCTTCAATGTCCTTCTTATCAGTAATCAACTTTTCGAACTTCTTTGTGGCATCTAGAATATTCTCCTCAAATTTCTGTGATAGTTTTTCCAACTCCTGCAAATTCACTCGAATGACAAGCAAGAATCACCGGTCCATAAAATGGAAATAGCTATTGCCTCATCAACATCCTTGTTAAATATATGTTCTAGACAACCTATAAGTTGTCAGCACATATTCATTAGTGACAAAAAAAGACACTTTCATGTCTGTTTATTTTCAAATAATGACAATAAATAGATTTATCTTTTGATTTATCCTATCTTGTGCTATTAGATTAATCAATTTTTTTATTAAATTATCTTTCCAATTTGACTGGTTAATTTCTTCACCATGC
Source organism: Carpinus viminea (assembly GCA_013348765.1). Classification (NCBI taxonomy): domain Eukaryota; kingdom Viridiplantae; phylum Streptophyta; class Magnoliopsida; order Fagales; family Betulaceae; genus Carpinus; species Carpinus viminea. Next base: position 44,768,461 of record CP054668.1, on the reverse strand, counting down.
GTTCTTTACAAGGACTCACCCCCCCCCCCCCCCCCCCCCCAAAAAAAAAAAAAAAAAAAAGAAAAAAGAGACATCCTTTAGGAGCAAGAAATCCTCTGTCAGAGAAGTGATTAAAGTAAATTTGGTTGTACCAACATATATGTGATGCAGATAACAGTTTATGACATATTTGGGAGGAAAATTCACTTTATCCCCCTAATGTTTGAGGTATTTTTCAATTTGAACCCCAATATTTAAAATTTGCAATATACCCTCAGAATGTTTCAAAAATTTACAATTAACACCCTCCGTTACTAATTGCCATCTAATTAGACGGAAATGACAACACATGGGTCTCAGGTGAGATTCTTATGCTGCGTCTTCCAATTTTGCATCCAACCTAACTAGTGAAATGAAATAATTGCCCCTCATTAAAACACAATGCCTGTTTTGATTATTTTCTTGTCAACCCCATTTGAACCCCTTTTGGGTGTCATGTAGGTGTTGGAGTGAAAAAGAAAAAGAGCAGATGCCTCTCACCTACTCCTATGCCGGCAATTTTAGTATACTTAGACGGCAATTAATAATAGAGGATGTTAATTGCAAATTTTTGATACATTAGAGGGGTGCATTGCAAAATTTTAAACATTGTGGTTCAAATTGAAAAGCATCTTAAACTTTAAGGGGTAAAGTGAATTTTCCTCCATTTTTGGATTTGACAGAACCATTGTCTCTCCACCATGGGCTGGGCATTGGTGGCCATGGAGTTTCAAAGGAAGAAACCAGCATTTACTATATCCACCATTTTGAACTCCAAAGTATGGTCAAACTTTAATGCTTAATTATTTTAGGTAAATTAAAACCCTCCTTTTTTTTTCAATATCTTTTCTTGTACAACCAAACTTTTATATTCTTTAAATGTTATTGGTTCATATAGAAGCTCACCTGTTGGATTTCATTAAACCGTTGTTTTTTATCATCTTCAAGAGAAATGCCATTGAGGACTGCATCTCTTATTTGGGCTGCACAAAACATGAATCACACATGTAAGACATAGTCACACATCAAAAATGTTCATAAGCCACTCTAATGCATGTCATCAATGACATGATTGTAAAAAAATGATCGGTGATGAGATTTGAATCTGAAATGCAAGAATGGTCAAACCGTGATCATATTTTATATAAGATAAACCTGCAAAGCAAGGTCCATCTTCCGCACTGACAGCAGGGCTTCAACTGCCTTGACTCCAACTAGGACAGCATTTTGTTATCCAAGTAAGCAAGTCAACAGGCAAGGGTTGGGAATCAGGTTCAATGAGGTTTAGCCAGTTCATAACTCCTAAATTAATCTGAACTATTTTAAAGAAAAAGAATCTTCAATAAGAACAACTTATCCTAAAAGTTTATGTGGGTAGGAATTAAAGAATTTTAAACATTATTCTGCAGGTGGGCTCAGACTCCCCCCAATGAGTGTGACCTAATAGGTGAAAATTTGTAACTTTGAATGGGAAGTAGATTGGAGTCAAAGTTTGAACTAGGAACATGTACTTGGATTCAATTCAAAAAGATATAGGCAATGGCATGTCAAGGAGGAAGGCCAAAACAACCTGGGAAATCACAAGGAGAGGAACTAGTCTAGAAACAATGAAATGAAACAGAAGTAAATGTAAATTGTCATGTGCCTTCAGATTCTAGTTAGATATATATATCTTAGTAGGGCAGAATATAGACCTGATGGTTGTCATTGCCTATTACTTAATTAATAATGGGAGTCTGAAAAGCATGATACTTCCCACATCATTGACCATTATCCATTCAAAACCAGAAGAACAACCACTTAAGTCAATCAAGTAAACACAAATCCTTTCTACCACAAACAATTTAGCTAACCTTCCACAATACGTTTACGCGCTTCACTCAAATTTTCCCAGTTGGAAGAGTCTTGGATAGCTTTAAAAGCTGAGTATATGGGCTTGCTTTGGCCCAACCTAAGCTGGAATTTCACCTTCTCTAGCTGCCATAAAACAAAACAAATAAATAACTCAATAGGCATTTCATATAAAATGAAATTCAACAAGGATGACTTGTCCAAAATACCATTCTGATCAATCTGAAGGCACAAGGAACTGAAACATACCTGAACTTCTTCGATGGCTGAACGAAGTTCAGGAGAGTCCTTTACCGCATTGAGATGGTTAACAATTCCCCAAACAACAGATAATCTATCTGTGATCTTCTCCAGAGGCTCAACTAACTTTGGCCATGTTGGTTCCAGCGTATCTTCCAATTCAACCAAATCACTCTCCTGCAACTCCAGTGATCCACAGTTAAATCCAAATTATATACTGCTAGTACAAAGTCTATTACAAATCGCAATTACTGGTTCTCTGCTAGGCTGTTAAGAAAAAGAAAATTAAGGGTCCGTTTGATCTTTCTTTTTAAAAGATGAATGGGTAATTTGTATTGATGAATAAACTGTACAAACACTCCAGCACAAAAAAGTGCTGGAACACCACTTTACAACCTCCAGTTCAAAAGAACCAGACGACCGTATCCCAACATAGAAACTGTACTCTAGTGCATAATAAGCACTAAGCCATATCTATCTAAAAACAAAGCAGAAAAACAAAATGGGAAGCTTATTAACACCACACAATCTGCAGAACTAACTCAACTTCTTCAACCAGCAAATGACCAACAATCAAAAACATATCACCTCCCCCGGACTCTTCAATTGTAAATTCCATTTGTGACATAAACCCAAGTTCTCTTTTGTTAACTTGAATCTGCCTTTAGACAAAATCCTTGTGCGTTTGATTATCCTTGGAAATTGAATGGACCCATTAAAATTGAGTCACTATCAACCCCAGAAAATCTCGACATTAATGTAATCCGAATTTAACAGTTTTTATAAGATCATTGTTTCTTGTTATAAAATTCGATTACCAAAAATGAAAACTTGTTTTCTTTCTCTTTTCTTCTCAGAAACTAACTCTCTTCACTTCAGCAACCGAACTGAAAGTAATAGAACTTGAAGCTATACGTACAAGTTTCTTCAAGAGAGACAGAATGGCGGGACGGACATGGCGGGGCTCGATAACATCGAAAGGAGGGAAAACGAAGTCCTCCAACAAGGGGTTGTACTCGGACGCCATAGGTGGTGTGGACTGGAACTAAACCATCAGCAGGTTCGTTGGCTGTTTTGAGGATCAGGAAAATGGTTTGGCTACTTCGGTACTCATCCAAATAAGCAGGTCCCACCGTACGTACTACAGGACAAGATTGTTGGAGAAAAACTTTTTGGACTCGATGAAAACTGTGGTCTCTCACTCGCTTGCCGTTACCGACTGTTGATGAGACTCCTTCACAATGCTCACGTGCCCGGTTCGTAATGCCAGTTGAAAGGATGAATTTTATTATTTTTTTCAAATTAAATTATTTAAAGTCTCTTGCACATAATGCCGAATGCGTTTTTAAAATGTAAAAATAAAATTGTATTTTCAATTTTTTTTAACGAATTATCTATTGATTATAATGCCAAAGATATAATTTAAAATATTCACAACTCAAACATTATCTATGATATATACAATAGCGTCTCGAATTATTATAAGACAATATCTATAAAAAGTCACGTCTCTATTCGCTATCAAGTCCTTGATTCCATAACTTCTTCTTTTCTTTTCTTTTTCCGCTACTAGTGCTTTATCAATCGTCATCTCCTTCATTGCATTTATCATAATGACAATTCTTATTTATACTTGAAAACTCATCTGTCATCTATCTATAGTTTGCTTTCAAAAAATGAATCATCAAAAAACAAAAGACCGACTGGAAACCAATCCATTATTTTTAAGGATTCATTAAAACAAAACATAAAAAAGGAATAAAATTTCTCTTCATAAATCACTACTAAAAGTAGATACAATGCAAATACATTCTTATTTAAAAACAACAAAAATACAATAACAAAACCAAACACACCCTCACTCGTTTCACGAGCCACCGCCGATCAGCCACGTGCTGCTAGGGAGTGCCTTAGTTGATCTATGGTGGATGTGGGAAAAAGGAGAGGCAAGGGAGAAGGAGAAAGGGGGCAAGGAGGAGGGAGTTGTAACTCCTTCACTCCACTCTGTTTTGCTCTTTATGCGTTAATCTCAATTGTATTTTCAAATTAAATGTCACTACAAAAAAATATGGACTTTCTAACGTGTCAAACAGTAACTCAATATATGCCACGTCACAATTTACTGACCTGTCAATTACCGCCATGTTAGTAAATTTTTTCTTGACATGTTGAAGTTGCCACATAACTATTTACTGACATGGCAAAACAAACAATTTAAATGTTAAATTGCAATTTTACAAAATGTTTAACTGCATTTTAAAAACCACTTTTTCAAATCACACATTTTGAAATTTCGAATCCAAATGTGCAAACAATGACAAACAGCTAGGCCAGTAAATGAATTGAATTGTTCATAGTTTGAGTTCGACTCCTATGAACTTGACTCAAGTTTGGACTGAGCTACATATATGTGCGTGTGTACGTGAGCGTGCTTGTGTGCATATATGGATATGAAAAATGCTAGGGGTTCTCCTCGTAGGTTCTCCTGTCGTTCTCTCAGTCTTACGTAAAACATGATTTAAGAAAAAATAAAATTGTAGTGGTCTCTACCACCGGTTTCTTTAGGCATTAACACCAAATTTGCGAGACATTAGCACCAAAATTGAGACATTAACATCAAATTTAGGATGATTAAATCCATTTTGGATGATATTATCTCTAAAAGGTTAACCTTCCACCCTTAGGTTTTAGTTTTGAATCCAAAAACAAGTTTTAAAGCATTAGAACTTAACTATTAACTTATAAAAATTAATTTGTTAGCAAAAAAACGGTATTACAATTTTATTTTTTCTTAAATCATGTTCTACGTAAGACTGGGAGAACACAAGGAGAACATTACGGGGAGAACCCCTATAGATATATATGTTTGTGCCTAAGTAATAAATTTATATATATACGTACTATATATCATACGTATAAACTCAAGAATTGATTTGTTAAGATTGAAGTTAATTTATTTAATTAACTTAAATAATAACATTATAACAATAATTAATTAACTAATGGTTAGTGTGGATTTACAAAAAATAAAAAATAAACAATCATAATATTTGTCTTATATAAAGAATAATAAGTTAATTAACTTGTAAGAGCATTCACAATGGAGGAGGTAAATGACACTTTTATCTAAATTAGCTCATTAAATTGATAAAATATTATCTACATTGGAGAAGTTAAAAAAAATATAGAATAAATATTTTATTAAATGAGCTAAAAAAAAACATGTAGCGACACTATTCAAATAGCTATTTTCCTAAATTTTCTTCCCACATCTTTTTTTCTCCTACCATCTCTCCCAAAATTTTATTCCCACCTTTTTTTTATTGTTTCTCTCACCTATTTTCTCTTTTTTCAAAATTTTCTCCTACTATTTCTCTTTCACATCTCATTTTTCCCAAAATTTTCTCCTATTATTTCTCTTTCCACATCACTTTTTTCTCAAAAGTTGAAAAATAAAATATTTAAGAAAAATAAATCATTAAAAAAATAAAAATGAAATGATATAGATAAAAATATAACTAATCGGATGTATGAGATCTTTAAAAAGTCATTAGCTAAACTAGATAAATTGAGTTTTGATGAGCTACTTTACATAAAAAAAAATTAGCTCTTCCATTGTAAATGCCCTAAGCAAACTTGAGTTTGTTCGAAAAATAAATAAACTGACTTAAAAAATAATTAATTGACTTGTAAACAAGCTTGAGTTCGTCTGTAAGCACGATTATTTAGCTCGGTGATAAGCTCAAACTTTGCTCATATTTGAAATAAAATTAAATGAATCAAGTTTGAATATTTAAAACTCAACTACGTTACAACCCTACAAATAACCCCTATTATAGGGGGTCACTCGCCTACATGAAGCCGGAAATGCTAATAATTGCATCCAATTTCTTTACTTATCTATTTTGCCTAATAGCGTTAGCGCTAGCGAACTTTGAAGAGGATCTTATATGGAACATCTAGAAATAATATATGCTAATAGATTTAATGTATGTCTCTACCAAAGCCTAAAAATATTTATGATTTTGAGCAATTGTGTCTTTTTTTTTTTGACATGTCCACACAAGAGAAGAGATAGGGGATTCGAACTAGTGACCTCCACTTCATGAGGCGTGGTCTCAACCAATTGAGCTACTTCTTGGGGACGATTTTGAGCAATTGTCTAATTTTAGGGTTAATTACATTTGTTTCCTATGAGTTGACACACAATTTTAAGTTGCTCTCATGAGCCGACAATTGTTACGTTCAATCACATTGAACTACTATTTTATTACAAAACCCTCATTTGTTAGTCAAAATCATTAAAAAAGCGAAAATGATGAAAATCCCATAATTTTAAACATAAATACAGTGAAAATTTTCAAATAAATAAAGAAGTTAAAAAAAATAAAAATGGGGGTGGTGGCCAGATCATCTCAAGTGGTTCAGGTTAGCTGAACCCTCTCCAAAATTCACAGGGGCTAGCCGAGCCACCCCAAACACCTATTTGGGGTGGCTCACCCAACTCCATGAGTTTTGAGGGTGGCTAGCACTTGAGGGTGGTTTGGCTACCACCTTTTTTTATATATATATTTTTATTTAATTCTTATATTTTTTATTTTTTATTTAGCTTTTTATTTTGTATTTGAGGGTACTCTTGTCATTTAATGAGATTTAACGGATTTTTTTTTTTTTGTAACAAAATAGTAGTTCAATGTGGTTGAGTGTGATATGTGCTGTTAAATTATCTTTTATCCAAAAAATTCAAGCTATGTAAACTTAGGGTCCGTTTGGGAGTGCGTTTTTAAAAAAATAATCTGTGTTTTTAAACCAAATCGCAATTTTGGAGTGTTTGGGATTGCGATTTTGAAAACGTAAATTTTAAAATAGTGGAAAATCTGCGATTTCAATAAACACTAGGTGATCTTATTTGAAAAGTCTTAATTTAAACCAAAATCACGATTTCACTTAAAGGTAATATTTACCTATTTGATGCGAAATCAATTATATGCTAATTTTACCCAAACACTCAATTGATAAAAAAAGCTTTTGCTTGTTTATTTAAAAAGTATTTCAAAAACACAATTTTAAAACGCATTTTTAAATCGCACTTATATGAAGCAATTCATGAAAAAAAGGAAAAAAAAGGGAAAAAAAGGAAAAAAAGAAAGAAAGAAAGAAATGTAACCAACCCCTAATTTTGTATAATTATTATAGTTTTTGTTGATATGGTGGCCTGAATTTAAAGGAAGAGTGCATGTAGTTTAAGAATAAAATATTAATTGCGTAAATAAACTTGCAAAACCTTTTGTTTATAGCCAATATATATTACATGAACTACCGGTTGGTTAATTGAAATATTATATATTTCAAAAGTTGTAATCCTTAAACGACTCTTTTTGAATAAGAAGAACATTATGAATAAAGTTCCTTAAAATAAGGAAAAAGTGTCTATGTGCGAATGAAAAGACCTTTCTTCAAGATTTAATCCTTATATATTGTTTCCTATTTAACTTCCAAACAAGAAAATTTGAAGAGTGGTATTATTAAGAAACAATGGCCTACAAATCTCCGCGAAAACTTATAATTTTTGTAATGGAGCCGATAATTCTTACAATATTTGAAGCTCAAGCCAATGTTCTTATCTCTTGTCCAACTTCACTCCACATTCGTCTTCGTCAATCCTCTCAAGTCGTTAAAGATCAAAAGCGTTAGTGTTATGAAAGCGCTTGAAAAATGTAAACATTTCATAGAACACTCTCTAGTGGAGGATTGTGTCACTTTTCGTTACTTCCATTGCATGATTCTTTTAAAGGTCTTTTTTTCGTTACGGATGTGCACACCCTTGATGTTGAATTAGGATTCTGTCTAATTCATTTGAACTGAATAATATCAAATTAATTATAATGAAGTAGTACTTTTATTCTCTCAAAAAGTGAAACGAGCAAAATATCGTTATATAATAAATGTATATCAATTTTCTATTGTTTATATATATCCTCCCCATGTGGTCTAATTTTATACACTATGATTGTCTTATTACTTTTTTTTTTTCTAATTGTGATTGCCTTATTACTTGAGTTTGAGTTAAAGCTTCTAAGGTGAGATGGCATCATATGTTGGTGATCAACGGGATCTTGGACTTGGTGTTGGTAACAACTCGTGGTTAATAGTTGTTTTGGTCACGTCTCTAAAAAAAATATGTGGATATTATATTTGCATAACACTTTTGTTGTTGGGCAAGATTCAAAATGTCTTGTTTTGTAGTTGCTTTTGTTGTTGATAACAATTAGGAGTAGGTAGATTAACTATTTACCGTCTATCAACCATCATGAAACTATCACCAACCGACAACCGATTTTCAACATTCAGTAGGCAGAATAAAAATACTATTCAATAAGTAATAGAACCTTTTTTTTTTTATAAGCGTAGTTAATCGACAATTAACTGACTTAGCCGATTTTTTAAGTGAATTTTGAATTTTATCTAGAAACTTTTTTTATTGTGTTTATCTAGCTAATTTGTGGTTCATCATTTTTGTCCATATTCCACGAATACACTTTTTCTTTTTATTTATAAAACATTTTTTTTATTGATTTTATGGTTACAAGAAAATTGATAAAATTTAATATAAAAACTTGCAACTAGTTAATTGAAATAGTCAAAATTGTTTATTGTTGGTATGAAAGTCGGTTAATTAATCGACTTAACTGAATTTTACAAATTGATTGACGAAAACGCCCCTATCAACACTAACCAAACCAATATCCATCCTTACCGATAATACAATCAAAGTGATTGGTGTTTCATTGGGTTATGTGTGTTTCTAGATGTTAGGGACCATGTAGCAATTTTATGATAAAGTAATAAGCCTGGATCTTTGCACCTTCTTGCTTTTATTATAAGAAAATTTGTATAATAAGTCATTGAGTCAACCATTTAAAATTAAAAATTTTTTAAGGGGGGTTTTTTTTTCAAAAATTTATTCTCTAAGTCAATCAAAATTATAATCAACTCCCATCAAAATTTTTTAACAGCTTTTTTCTGGGTCAAAACACACTGTTTGACGCTATTAAAATATTAATTTTTTAATTTAATTTTAAAATTTAAATGTAAAAAATATTAAAAAAGAAAAGAAAATAAATGACAAGGTGGCCGAGTTTTAATTTTAGAAGATTAACTCATAGACTTATTATACATTTTCCTATATTACATTTGATTCTGATTTTGATTTCAGAAATAAATGATCAAACACTTGTAATTATGTTTAATTTAAATCACAAAAAAAAAAAAAAATCTCTCTGCAAGGAATTCCAGGAATCACATCTCAGCAAGACAGCAACTTTTGGGGTCCCAGATTCAATTCTTGAACTTTCTTCAAACAAAAACAAAAGAAAAAACAAATAATTTGCGGTTAGAGGCGGAGGGGAAGACGAAGCAAAATGTGAGCCACGGAATAACGGTCACCTAAAATAATTAATTAAAAACTTAATTTAACTAATTTATAAAAGGAAACTAATAATAATATATTATCCAGAATATATTATTCTCCACAGGGGTCGTTGAAGAGTCACAGACCCAACCAACCTCCATGACCAAGCAATGGCTCTAACGCCTTCTTCTTCATCCCCTACTCTCCTACAATTTCCGCTCCCCACGCAATCCACAACCACTCATTGCTTCCTCTTCTCCGACCTCACCGTCAGCTCTAGCCTTTTCCGGTCGCCATGGGCATCGTCGCTGCTTTCGTCGAACCGGAGAAAGATCTCTGCGATTTCTCCGATCGTAGTATCCAGGGCGAAATGCTCTGCGAAATCTACGGCGGAGGAGGACCTGTTGGCGGAACCGGAAACCCTAGATTCCGGTGGTGACGACGACGACGTCGACGATGCGAAGGACCAGGACCAGAGCTCGGTGGCTGCCATTAGACCTCTTGGTTCGCCGAGAGTCGCCACTTCGCTGAGTGAATCTCTCTCCCTCGGGATACGCGAGCCGGTTTACGAGGTCCTTGTTCTTCTCTATGTCTTCGTTGCATTTAATTTCTTATTGTGAATGTTTCGCTTTATCAACATCCAAAGATGGTTTTCCTCCACGTCTGAGCTTCTTTCATAATATTAATATGGCTTACCTCACAGACACAGTGTCAGTGGTTTTATATGATTATTCTTATTCTTGGTGATCCTACGTCCGGGATTCAGTCTTGTACTTCATCCGTCATGCTCTTGTTGTACAAATTACGTTTGAAAATTTCTTATTAAGAAACCTTTTTAGTTTTGGAATTTTTTTGGTCGCCTATAATTTGTGTTCACTTTATTTTGTTGACTTAACTGTATAAGTAGAGCACAAAATAGCAAGTTGCATGTCTAAGAAACTTTTTTTCCCCTTTTAATTCCTTTTCAAGAGGTGTTATCTCTAATATGAATGTCGTCATTGATTTGTTTTTCCCTCCCATAGGTGGTAGAAGTGACTTCAAATGGGATAGTATCTACTAGGAAAATTAACAGACGCCAGTTATTGAAGTCAAGCGGTAAGGAAATTTTTTCCTTTTTTTTCCTCTTTTTATTTTTATTTTTAGAAATGCTATATACCACACTTTTATCTCACTTTGCTAATGTAGCACTCTCAAGTAGCCCTTGGATTAGCCCATGTAAAAAATCAAAAATCAAAAATCAAAATCCTAGAATTGATTAAAAATGCCACGTCAGTAAAGTGGAATAAAAGTAAGGTAAAAGTGTAATGTGTAATAATGTCGAGTAATACTATATACCATATTAATATCGTACTTTTTATCCCACTATGTTGACATGACAAATGACAAGGTATAGTAGCCCTCGGATATTTTTTTTACAAGGGTTGATCTAAATGCTACTACACCCTGTCAGTGAGCATAGTGAGATAAAAGTGGGATATTGGTGTGGTATAAAGCATTTCTCTACTCTTTTTCTTTTGTGTGCTTGGATGTAGTACAAGTAATATAATAGTATCTGAATGTCATATCACTGAATTACCCTTCTTTTTTTCTCCTAAGACTGTTGCCATTGCTTACCTCATCTGCATTAGATATTAGATATTAGTTCTTTTTTTTTTTTGACATGTCCACATAGGGGAAGGGGAAGGAGGATTGAACTAGTAACCTCCACTTCATGAGGCGTGATTCATGACATCTACCCATTGGGGACTTGTTGTTTTTGTTTGTTGCAGCATTAGCTTGTTACTTCCATTGCTCAATAATTTATGATACACAAATACACACACATACAAACATGCATAACATGTAATGCAATGTTAATTTTCTTTTTTTTCTTATTTTTCTCTGTTGAGTAACTTCATCTTCAGGTCTTCGTCCACGAGATATCCGAAGTGTAGATCCATCGTTGTTTTTAACGAACTCAGTGCCTTCATTGCTGGTATCATACCAACTTGTGCCCTACCATTTCGTAGTAGTTATTATTATTTTTTCTTTTCTTTTGTTTTATTTGTTGCTTGATTAATTGGATTTACATTAGGTTTGCCTTTTGACTTGAGTGCTTATACCATATATTGCCCTCTAGTTGATTGCTTATATTTCTTTTCATTCTTTCCTAAAAAACAGAAGCTGCCACACTTGAGTTTTCTGTGTCTGAACTCCACATGTATAGGAGGTGTGAAATAAAAAGTACATGAAGCCATTGGTTTGGTTTCTAATAAATAGCAATTGGTTTGGTTTCTCTTTTTGGTTGCATAAATAATTATTTTTAATTATTCAAGAGAATGATTCTTGACATCGCCCACTTTTTATTTCCAAAGAAACAAAAAGGAAAATAGGAAATGCAAAATACAATTAAATGAATGAGAGAGTATAATGGAGGACAAGGTGGTCGGCATAGAAGTTGGGAGTAAAAAGTAGACAAACCAGTAATTTTTTTTGGATAAGTAATAAACCAATCTTATTGAAAGTGTAAGGCGCCCCTAAGTACACAAAATTGTACAAAAGGAACCACCTAACTAGAAAGAGACAAACCAATATTCAACTCATTAGACAGAACTAAGAATTTTCTTTTATAATCTGTGGAAGAACAGGAATGCTTTGCGTCATGGTGATCTGCCTAAAACAGAGGAGGAAGGTGTCAAATAGATAAAGTGGGATGTTAAAATGAGGATATTGGTTGAAAGGAAAGTTCGAGAAGACGACAGGGAATGAAATTCTTTGTGGTTTATGGGATATTGATGGAGTTTTGGTGTGATTCTGCTGTCTCCGAATCTGGTTATTCTGTTAGTATTGACTTAGTTGTTTTAGGGGTGTTGTAGTTTCTGTAGTGATTTGTCAAAGTTTTCTTTGTATAGTGCTGATTTGTTTTGTTAATGAAACTTACTCAATCATCCAAAAATAAAAAATAAATTAAGACATAAGGTCTAAATATGGAACGCATCCATGGAAAACTGGTTAAGGTGATATTATTTAACAGAGCAGAACAATCAAAGATGGATGAGAATGATCAATAAATTGGTCCTTATTCATAAAAAAAAAAATGATCAATGAATTGGTCCCCAGTAATTTCAGCCCTCTTTGCTGAGAAATAGGACTCAGAACTCTTTGTCTATCATTCTTTCTTTCTCCCTTCTGATTGACAGAAGTTCCCATCATTTTTACAAAAATTGGTTTTCTGGTCCATATGCTAGGTACGTGAGCATGCTATTCTTCTGAATCTGGGTTCATTGCGAGCAATGGCAATGCAAGAGCGTGTCCTTATTTTTGACTACAACAGGTAATCTTGTCTTCCAGAGCGGTACAATTATTCTTAGACTTCTAATTTTCATTTAATATAGCTTCAGAGTGATCTGACATTGGTGTACTTGTTTCATATTTTGATAACTTGTAGTAAAGGAGGGAAGGCCTTCATAGAAACCTTGCTGCCTCGATTGAATCCCAAAAACGTGAGTGGAGGGCCATGTATGCCATTTGCTCTTGAGGTTAGTTTTGTCCTTTATCTCTGTTTTTACATGCTAAAACACAACATTACCAGATGCGTGTGGTTCATACTGCACTGCTACAAATTTTCCCCTAATAAGGCAACCATCTTTTTGTAGTTTACTATTTCTATATTTTTCATATATCGGAAGCTACATTTTTCCGTTTATTGGTATTATCAATTATCAATGTGAAAAAATGTCTGCTTGGTGAATTCTCCCACAATGTGGATTTAGAGTCGCACATGTTAAACTTTTCTGAAACCCTGTTTTTATACTTGTATTTAGCATTTCCATTGGCATATGTAGAAGAGATAATAAGACTATGAGAAATGTTTGATCAGATAAGATGAAAAGGTTTTGATGTGGAAGATTTTTTTCTTAGAGAGAATTTCTCCTTTTATAAAATCTCTTCTTGAGAATCAAATTGAACTGAGGTGTTATAGCCAGCATGAACCCAGAAAAATTAGCTAGAGGAACTTTTAGACATTATTATGGGTTGCAACAATGGTTAGTGGCCTCTTATGTACGTAGTAGGTCTTCTTTTGTACCTTTGATATACGTGTCTTCCTTTTTTTTCTTCAATAAATTATTATTCATAAACAAACAAAAAAAGGTTTTGAGTGAGTTTGTCTTCGAATCCAGTTATGGCACTAAAAGAAAGAATATCATAATAAATTACATTTTCTAGCCTTTATGCTTATTCATCTCCATTTTCTAAATCCTACTTGAAGTTGTGAATAAACTTGTTAGTTCTTACAATCAAGATTAGGGGGATGAAAAGGCAGAGGACCTCATGGATCAGGAGAATTGCACAGTCCCCCAAGGAATGTTGCCTTTTCTGGAAAGTGCTGTAAAGGCTTCCAACGGAACCTAAGTTGTAGCATGCACTAATAACTAGCAAATTGTATTCCGTTCCAACTATGGAATTGGAAGCCATCAGGTGGGATAACTCATACAGCTCCACCAGATGTAATCTTTCATGAGATTCTCTCTCTCTCTGAATTAGGTAAAGATAATAAAGTCATGTCATTCATATACCTGCTGTTTCAAGTTGAACATAATTGCAAGAGAGCATTTATTGATATTAAGATAGTATAGACTTTATGATCACGCATATACATCCAATATCCATGGCAATGGGTATGAACTTGAAATCATATTTGCATTTGTATTATAACACTGTTCAAACTTCAGTAAAACTGAAATTATGCTTTACGGATCTCATTGTTAAGCATATGATTTTATTAAGTCTTGAAGAGAACTTTTTTGTTGTAATTTTAGGTTGTTGAAGCGGCGTTGCTTTCACGCATACAGCATTTGGAGCAGATATTAATCAATTTAGAACCTCGAGTGAGTATGGGAACATAGTGAGTATACTTTTGTTTTTCCCCCTTTTTTCTTCCTTTTGGCTCCTCTTTGTGAGCGTGTTTGGTTCTGGAAAGAAGTTGTTCTAAAACTTAGAAGTGCTTGTACTAAAACTACAGATTAGTAGAAATTGGGTTTAACCAATCTCTTTGAGACATTGTATGCCCTGTTGTTGGTGCAATGTCCCCAACTTATAATTGAATTCTGAAGTATTTTGGGAAGTGCGTTCGAGTACAAATGCTTTCTGGATTAATTCTTGAACTATTCAAGCTTCAATATTAGGATAAGAACTCTTTGATGGTGAATTACTTTGCAGATACAGTTATGTCTTGTTTCTTCATTGTAGAGATGATGATGCAGGATAAGGAAAGAATATTTAGTCTTTGGATTTATTTAGCTTTTATTAATTATTTAGGTCATTAGTATTTACTTCATTTGATGTTATTTTGTAATTCAATAACGGGCTTGGCCTAAAGTTAGTCAAATTAGAATTAGGGTTTTGTTAGAGTCTGATTCAAGTCTTCTTTTGTACTCCTATGGAAACAACTTATGATTAATGAAAAAAGAGGTTTTCTTTGAGGTGTAACTCTTCTCTTTTGGTAATGAGACTCTGGTCCGACCTATTCTTCTTGTTATCTCAACGAGACTCTGAATTAACACAAGATTTATCTTTACTTCCTTTACTTTCTATTGTTTTCCCTTCTGTCCTGCGTCAGATGAATGTGTCAATCTGTCTCAATCACTCACTTTCCTGTGGAAATGTTATCAGTAATTTGCTATTTGCTTCAGGTACAAGCTCTACTTGAGGTTTTACCAAACCGATTAACTGGTGACATATTGGAGGAACTTCGTACGAGCAAGCAAACCTTGGTATTATGGAATTAAGCTTGGATTTGTTTAGTGCATTCAAAAGCAAATGCTCTTATTTTATATACTCTATTTTTATTATTATTATTATTATTTTTTTTGTGGAAGGTTGAATTGGGTTCAAGGGCAGGGGCTCTCAGACAAATGCTGCTTGATCTTCTAGAGGACCCTCATGAAATACGCCGTATATGTATTATGGGAAGAAACTGCACGCTTAAGAAAGGAAGTGAGTACATGGAATGCTCTGTACCCTTAGAGAAGCAGATTGCTGAGGGTAAGCTATGCAAAGGTTTCTTTCTTCTTGACTTCTCAATAAAAATGGTTTGGTGCACATCAAAATTCGTAAATATTGATTTTTATTCCATTTGATCTTTTGCTATATGCAGAAGAGGAGGAAGAAATTGAGATGCTACTGGAAAATTATCTTCAAAGGTTATTTCTTGGTCCATTTCTAGTGCATGTGAAGCATGTTTGGTCTATGTGGTACACTGATACCACAAATTATTATGCTTCTTGCATATCATTTTGGATTCCTTTAGTTAATCATTTACCATTACTTTCTCATGAAGAGAGATGCTGGCTTTGAATCCATGTTTTGCTCTAGAAAGTCATTGGTTGCCTTGCTCTAGAATCAAGCATTATTGATTAGTGAGGCTAATTTTTTACTTGTTACTGCAACTGTAGATGTGAATCTTGTCATGGTCAGGCTGAAAGGCTTCTTGACTCCGCAAAGGAAATGGAAGATTCAATTGCTGTCAATTTGAGGTCTGGTGGACCGGTTTTAATCTTCATGATTTATTTATAATCTGTACAATGTCCTCACATTGCTTCTATTGATCAGTTCTCGGAGGCTTGAGGTTAGCAGAGTGGAATTGCTTCTCCAGGTTGGGACATTTTGTGTGGCAGTTGGAGCTCTAGTTGCAGGTATGCCTTCCACTGGAACAAAAACAATCTCATGCTTACAATTAATAACATGCTTACAATATGCATTACATTGTGCTTTGTACATAGTTGATACATCATTTGACCACATAGGAACTTGCCTTGTGTATTTCTATGATAAAACCTTCCATGAACTTCTGTTCTACAAACCTTCGTTTCTTTTTACTCAGTATTAAGACTAGAAGGCACCTCTCTTATAGGTTGTCAGACTGATAAGTGCAGCATATAAGTGTCAATAGTATGACCCTTTGTTTTAACAATTAGGTGATAAGAATAATGCTGACTACTCGAAACAAGGTGGTGAAGTTTGAAACTGTTCTTGACCAACATCATGATTTCCTTCTGGTATCCTGATTTTTATTGTTTTTGATAAGTTTTAGATTTTGCAAGAAAGGTGTGCCACCCTTGTACACCAAAAGTATACAGGAGTAACACAAGAAAAATAGCATCTAAAGTTTAGCAGCTCTTGAAAATCCAACATTTGAAAAAAAAAATTGCTGCACTCCAACCATAGAGCATTCTAATTAATAGAAGTTTCAGATTAAAGGTTGAAAGATCATGTCCCTCAGACGTGCAAGTATTACGTTCTCTCCAAATATACCACATAGGCAAGGGTACAGCATTCCAGATCATGACAATTTTTATGTCTTCCAAAATGTCCACTGCCTACAAGTCAGCAACTCCAACACTGAACAAGGCATGACCTGCATTGCCCCAAAGTGTAATAAACAAATGAACAAAGTTCCATCGCATCTTGCATTTTTAAACAATGATAATGTCTAGTGAAAGTAGGGCTTAGTGTTATCAAAAGAAAACTGAAGCTTGAGTTGTTTATCAACCCCTCTGATGTCATCAATGGTGGTAACCTTTGAATCCTTGTTTGCCCAATAAGAGAACAAGGAATGGACTAATTTCTAATTCATTCTCCATAGAATTCTAGGTATCTTGCATTTATCTTTTGAAATATTTTGACTGCAAAAATGGTCATATCACAAAAAGTTTGGAGTAATCTGAATGAGAAACAAATTATGATACTATGGTCATTGATTGAAAATCTTTTGATGTCAAAACATTATGAATCTAATCACACTTAAAGCCATGAAAGAATTACTTAAGTTAAATGCTTCCAAATGATTTGTATCCATTTGCCAGCCAAATTGTTAAATTTTAAAGTGGGATGTTCCGTGCAATGTCATGCATTATGTCCTTGTCAAGACATCGTTTACTGGCTGCAGGTATTTTTGGCATGAACTTGAAGTCCTATCTTGAAGAACATGTGGTACGTGTCTCCCTAAAGTTGAAACACTTGCTGTCTTTTAAGTATATGAGTCACTTCCCATTTGCCTTGGATTCATTACCACTTGAACATGTTACCACAACCTTACTGTTTTGAGTTTATGCAGTTTGCGTTTTGGCTAACAACAGCTGGGATAATTTTTGGTGCTGTTGTCGCTTTTTTCCTTATGTATTCCTATATCAAGACAAGAAAGATACTGTAAGTAGTAAATTCTTCCGGTGTGTAGGTATAGATTCAATTCCTTTGTACAAGTAGTGTTAGAAAAAATCACTTTATTTGGGATAATCCTCGAGCCTGCCGTAAGGAGCTATTTACCATCAAGTGTATGACATTAAAACAAATTTCAATTGTTTGAAGGGTTAAAAGTTGCTCAAAGTAAAGTTAAGCCTATGAGATGAAAATGCTTTTTTCCTGTTATGAATCCATGGAACCTAATCACATCTCATCAATTTTACAGGTGAAATTTCGTCAAAGCGCATTCGGTTCCTGCTAATTGGTAAATTATACAAGAGGGTCCTGTATTCTTCTCATCACGATTCATATAATTTTCATCAAAGATTATTGGTAGGCTGTATGAACTTTCATAAATAGTTCCTCAATTGCTTCAGAGATAATGGCAGTGTTGAAGGTTTCGTCAGTCTCTGAGCCATTTGTTTATCCAACAAGTAAGTTACTCCCCACGTATACTCCCATCGGTGAATGCCGCATTGTATTCTTGAGGGGAAGTGCATGAGCATTTTGTACATGGAACTAGCATTATTCCTGAAATGATTATTGAATTGAGTTGGAGTGGCAGTTTGAAGCGAATGTGACAAAAACCTATAAAATGAAAGTAGAAACATCCATTTTCTGATGCCTTTGTTTGTTTTACTGTTAAAATCCATGGCTGATTGAACAACCTCAAGATTAGTAGTAACTCCTATTAGGTCAGGAAGATGAAGGTCAATATAGGCTTTCTGATTAGTGGAAGAACGACCCAAGCGTTATTTCTGCATCCTGGTGGTTTTATTTAGGCTGCATGAATCGATGCTTTCCTTTGTTTGACAGTCCTTTGATAGAGAACGTTCACCATGCGGTTACTATTATGGTAAGCCCTTTTGTTTTCTTCTTCTTTTCCTTTCTCTTCCTCTCCTTCATTATTGTAATTCATCCCTAGCACAACCTATCACTAAGCCTCCAACCTATCACCAAATCTAATGATTTGGATTTAGTCATTAGATTTTCAATTTCAAGAATAAAATCCATAGGTTTTATTCAAGTTTAAAATAGGTCACTCTATTAACTTACCATCAAAATTAACAATTTGTCATGTGTCACATATGTCACATGTGTCTCATTTGACACATCAACATCCATCTCAACACCTCAATGCAATGCCATACTAACAAAACTGAAGTCTTTGATACTGTGGGTTTATTCTTTAGGTCCTTACATTTTGTGCTTCTCTAAATTCTAAGCGTGAGTTCAATGGGTTTTTTTTTTTTGGTCTTTTGTTTATATATATATATATATATATATATGAATTAACACTTGTTGACGTGGCATTGCATTGAAGTGTTTATAGGGGTGTAAACGAGCCGAGCTTGAGTGAGCTTCCCTTATTTGGGCTTAACTTGTTTAAATTTTACTCGAATTCGAGCTCATAATAAGTCAAGCCGAGCCAAGCCAGTTCACAAGCTGGCTCTTATATTTAATTTTATTTTAATTTTTTATTATAAATTTAAACTTTAAGTATTCCTAAACAGCTCAAGAAGTCAGCTTACATATAAACTTTTGCTTAATCTGGCTATCTGAGTATGGAACCTGAGCCAATACAGCAAGACACTTGGTTTTGAAAAGAGATGATATGCATATTAGGGGGGTAAAAAAATCATCAATTTTTAATATTAATATGAGCAATTATGTAAACAACTACCAATTTGAGCCTTATATGAGCTGCTCACGAGCTTAATCGAGTCAAGCTGAGCTTGCTTCGTTTAATATTCGAATCAGGATTTGTGTTCAAAAACATTTCATTTAATATTCGAGTCGAGCACAAGTTGAGCTTCTATGAGCCAGCCCAAGTAGCTTGCTCTCTTAACACCCCTAAATGTTTATGTTGGGTCAAATGAGACATGTAGCAGATGACAAACCGTTAATTTTGACGGTGAAGTGATAGAATGACTTATTTTAAATTTGAGCAAATCCTATTGACTATATTCTTGAAATTGAAAATTGAATGACTAAATTCAAATCAAATGAAAACTTAAGGGCTAAATATGATTTTTCCCAATAAAAAAAAATCTAAAATCAATTATCATATGTTTAACTTGATACTTGGATCAAGGAAAGAGGGCACAAGATTAATGGTGGGCAGCGAGGCGCTCTTCTAGTATTTTTCAAGTCCTAGATGGATATTATTAATTGTCCATTACCCCTTGCTAAGTGTTCTTCCTGATCCTATATGGAAATTATGTTATTTAAAAAAAAAAAGTTGCTTTTATGTCTCTCACTTGGTTTTTATAAAATAATTTTTATCTAAGACAAAGAAAGATACAAGGAAAACACATAGTATTTCTCATTAATTATAAAGTGGAATAAACAAAATAGAAACAAAGAAATATGTGGTTCAATTTATGACCTGTGTCCAATAGAATAAAGCTCAAATAGTTACATTTTGCTGTAATGTCATATTTATAGGAGAATTGTGGTAGTGAGAATAATACAAGTTGGGAAGGCTTCTTCAACATCAGTGCGCACGTAGTGGATTACAATCTCATGCATGAGCTTGATGATGGTGCATCATTATGTTGAAAACTCCCAGCAATTCGATCCTTCATCAGGTTTTCTCTCACATCATCCATAAAGTGATTGTTCCTTCCATGCATGCATATATGTAGAAACTCCTAAATGATGATATTGAATGCCTCATGGTAACATACATGTCATAGCATCATAATCATCAAGAATATGATTACGATGATGGGGCCACCGAGGAGAGAAAAACTAATAAAAATTGTAATCCATAGGACTGAAAACTGGCGTTAGCTTATAATTTTGATATCATGAAAGTAAAGGACAACTAATTAAAAAGCGGAATAAATAAAGGATATCTTACTCATGATCAGTGTCCACATTTCAAATGAGCGCAGCAAAACAATCTGCTAAACAAAATGCAGTATGGACTCGGCCAAGTTTCGGTTGGTTGAAGCAAGGCTTAGGGCATTTGCTAGTAGCACGTCGAACTTTGCGCCTAAATAGTAGCGTAATATCACTATCTTGATTTTTTTTTTTTGGTCTATTCAAGGATGATACAACTCTTAAAATTACTATTAGAATTGTAATTAATTATGAAATTTCTAAAATTACTTCACCATCTAGGGGGTGCAATTAGGCTCATAATAGACATCAGGACAGTTTTCTGTTGGTGATGTGTCAACACTTGCAAGACAATGAGCAATGAAGCAAAGAGTTTGTCGGAATGGTTTGACAGGAGATAGTTTAATTAACCGAGGCCTGACATTGAATTCAGATTGTTCAATGGGCCTTGGGCTTGAAAGCCGGCATGTTTAAATTGGGCTTTTGGGCAAACAGTAGATACACAATAAAATCATATCATATAACAAAGAAGATAATAATAAGAAAATGAGAAATTACACTTACTCCCCAATTTTACCACATCACTTGCAATTTCCCTTGAAGCGATACCCCAGCTTTCGGGGCAGAGATGCATCAACTGCAAACCTTACCAACGATTTCACACTGGCTGGTTTTATTTATTTATTTTCTTTTAATTTTTAAGGATAGAGAATTATATGTAATTTTTTAATATTATTTTTTGTTATGAAATGTTAAATAAAGTTATTTTTTACTTTCTCATCACATTTTTACCTATCTTTATATAATTAATAGAAAATTTACTATTAAATTATCAAAGATTCATATGAGTACACAAATCTACATGAATTGTGTTTTCTAAAGTTGATGAAAGTAACTTTTTACGAAAGGTTGAATATATGACATAAAGTAATTAAGCTAAAATAAATAAACAAATCATTATACTTGAACTTTATTGGCCACATCATATGGCATATAGACCAGTACAAGCATATTTCTTGATACACGCCATTGGCCATTGGGTAAGCAGGACTATAAGATAGAGGGTTCTTCTCCAAGCAAGAGTTCCCTGAACATAGCCTCACACAAACCACTCTCGTGAATCATTAGATGCCCTCCATCAGGAACCTCATGGTACTTAATCCAGGAGAGCTTCTTCACCAAATATCGTTGCATTTCATAGGGCACAAGTTTATCTTCATGACCATGCCAGAGATGAACAAAGGCCTCATTGTTAGGGTATGGATTCTTAATCTCCATTGGGTCGAATTCCCAGTTCCCAAAATGCACTATTATGTCTCTATGCAGGGATTCATAAACCCCTTGTTGTCTTACCTTATGCTGCACACACAAAAACACATGATTTTGTCATAACTGGCCATAAACCATCACTAAACAAGTAAAGGGAAGCTTTACCTCATCAGGCATTGGTACTTGTGACATTTTCTGGATGGTTTCTACGTCGCGTTTGTTAAAAAGAATAGGGTGTCTTTGCAGTATAGAACAATAAGGGAACCACTTCTGGGTCATCCACCAGTAGACTAGTCCAGGGGCATAGTGCCCAATCCAGAGTTTCCATTGATCTCTCTTCAGTTGCTTTTTGTACACCTCATTCATCAGTTTCGGAGGAAAAGAAGACCACCAAAAATTGATCACTGGAACCACTAGTGTCACACCAGCTAGCCTGCAACATTTAATACAGCAATTTCATAAAATTCTGGTCACTTATTGGCTCCAAAACAAAAACAAATGGACGAGAGATTAAACCAAATTTGCCATGAAAATAGAAGTGGGAAAGAGTAGCCTGCCTGTGTGGTATGTATTTCAGGCAAGCCCAAACTGGATAAGTTCCAAGTGACATTCCAATTATATAAAACCTGGGTCCTAGCTTCAGTTGGTCAGCCAGTTCTTGAATATCAAATGCTTCACTCCTCACCGACCTCTTTGGATTTGGATCACTTTCACCATACCCAGCTCTGTCAAATGATACTAGATACACACCCACCTCATCCATCAATTCCTACAACCTCAAAAAACAATTAATGTTCAAGATGTTTGATTTATAAACAAAAGGGCTGGTTTGGAGCAGAATTCCTTACCTGAGAGAGTGGCAAATATATGTCTTTGGAGCTGTCAAAGCCATGGACAACGATGACTTTGTACTTGGCATTT